>PVLD010013653.1:0-55224 GCA_004027595.1 Dinomys branickii | reverse complement strand
CGTTCAATATTTAATTAATATGAATTCAGCTTTTTGAGATGTGATCTTACACCCTATGAAATTCACCCATTTTAAGTGTATAATTTATTAATTTTTAGCATATTTATAGTTACTCAAAATCAATCATAATAAAAATTCATTTTTTCCAATAGTACTGAAAATCCACCAAGATGGGCCCTCGGTGCTGCCTGGCAACCCTCGATTTGCCTAAATCGTTTACTCTTTTACAACTTTTCTCCTAGAAAAGATGAGAAGCCTCATCTCCCAGAGCTGAGGACCTTACCTCGCATTTCTCTAAAAGCAGCAACCACCGCTATCACATCCTCTGCCTTCGCACACGCTGTCAGAGATGAATTTCCCAAGCGCCTGCCCAGGGCCATCGGCTCCTCTTGGATACTAAATCCAGTACTCTTTTCCCTATGAGGTCATTACCGCAGAAATTAGCCTTTCTGCTGCAAGCCATGTTTCCTCTCTACTTTATCATCCCTGTCAGCCTGAAGGCTGGCCTTGAACACAGAGTGATCCTCTTGCCTCAGCCTCCCAAGTGCTGGGATTACAGAATGATCTTTTTAAAGATGTAACCATGTCCTAGCACATTGCTTAAACCTTCCAGCATTCTCAGGGCTTGTGATCTCAAGGGAGAACTTCCCACTAAAGTTTGTACATGAAAGTAAGCATTACACAATCTTTAACTCCCTGTGCGCCCCACAGTGTCTTCTGTGCTCTTTCCCTAGTTTTCTCTTCCAGCTGCGTGGCTTTCCCTGCTGCTCATCTAAGCCACACGTTCTGCCTCAGGGCTTTTGCACTGGCTCCCTCTTTCCTGGAGCACTACCACCTACCCGATCCTTCGGACTTGCTTCTCACTTCCTTGAGATCTCAAGCTTTCTTCTTGATGCTTTCCTAGGCCACCTTATTCAAAGAGCAACAGCAGTCTGGGTGTTGTGGTATACGCTGGGAAGCTGAGGCAGGAAGACCCCAAGTTTGAGACTAGCCTGGGCCATTTAGCAACTTAGACACCCCATCTCAAAATAAAAAATAAAAAAGGCTGGGGATGTAGCTCCTTGGGAAGGCCTCAGTACCTAAAAGAAAAAAAAGGAAGACGAAGAGCAGGGGGATCTTGAGTTTGAGGTCAACCTGGGCTACTCAGCAAGATGCCGTCTCAAAAAGAAGAGGAAGTGATCACACTGCTGGGAAGTGGCGTGAGATAAGACTGAAAACAAGCCATAAAAAAAGAAAGCCCAGTGTTAAAAAATATAATAAATGAGGGGACCGATCAATGGATATTTAGTTACTGTCAGGAGCAAAAAGTTCTGTGCACTCTTGTGCCATAGGGTCACTATAGAGAGCAGTGATGTAGCGCACATTTCAGTTTGAATGTTGTCACCGTCAATAAATGATAAAACATTTGAGGAGATGCTTATCCTGATTTAAACGTTTCGTGAGGAAGTACGGCGCGGTATCCCATGAGTAAGTACAGCAGAATAGAAGCAAAGAGCTGCTGGGTCTCATTGAATTTCCTTTATGTGATCCCGAATATTTTTCACTTTCGTTTTTGTTTTTTGCTTTGGTTTTTGTTTGCTCAGATTACCAGACATAAGAATGCAGGGTTGATCAAACAATTAAAGACAATAAAAAGTAATTTCTAAAAACCAGAAATGATGCAGAGCTTCACTAAACAAGATGGAATTCAACAATGGTTGTTATATTGCATATTGTTGTCTTCAAATTAGTTGTTCAGATTACCAGATATAAGGTTCCAAAATCGGTCAAGAAAAGAAAATTTAAGCATTAACTGTTCCTTTTAGTAAACCGTTAGACATCAGCAAAACAGTTAGCTATCCTTGTGTATACATATACTTTTTTATTCTAAAGAGAAAAGAACAAAAACAAAATAACAAAAACAAAAACATAAACAAAACCATATAAAGACAATAAAAATGATACAGAATTTCAAAGCAAGGTGGTAGGGAACTAACAATGGTTGTTATATTCCATACTGTAATCTTCAAAGTGGTTACTCAGATACAGGCACGGAAGGTTGATGAAACAATTACACGCTAACTGTTCCTTTCAATAAACCAATAGAAATTAGTAGTACAATTATCTTAGATATCTTGTGTATATATATATGTTTTTCTCCTCTTCCTTCTTTCTTTCTTTTCTCTTTTCCCTTATCCCAGTTGTTCTTTCCTTTTGAGCAGTTTTTTCCCTTTCACAATATCCACTGTACCTTTCAGATTTAGTAACATTTTAGACAACATGAGCTTGTGGGTTTTTTTTTTTTTTTCTCAAGACAAGCTAGCAAACAGACAAACCAGGTAGGGATTCTTTCAAAGATACGTAGTGAACCAGTCCAGCCGCCTACACAAACCACTTGCTATCAGTGGTACAACTGTCTGCTTGTTCTGTGTTTGAGCAGCCTTCTGTGCTATGACTGTAACACTGTGGTTCCAGCCAAAGTGCTGAGCATCAGCTCCTGCCTCAGGGCAGGGCCTTTTGCCAGAGCCTTACCCAATCCGGTGCTTCCTACCAGGAGCTGTAGGTCCATCTTCCAAACCACCCTTCTCCTTCCTCTGGTTCACTGCTTTGTTGTGTTGTGTTTGTTTTCGTTATTCTGAGGATTAAACTCAGGGCCTGGACTGAGTGACATTCTCAACCCTTATTTATTGCTTTCTATTTTGACACAAAGTCTCATTAAATCACCAAAATGCTCAGGTTGGGCTCAAGCATGAATCCTCCTGGCTCAGCCTCCCTGTATACTGAGATGAAAGCATATACCACACACAGTTTGCGGGGGTACTTTGCTTTTACGGAGCAGTCTTCTCAGCTGAGAGTGGTATAGCACAGCAATAAACCCAGCAGTCTGGGAGGCTGAGACAGGAGGCTTCAAATGTGGGTCCAGCCTGAACAGCTAAACAATTTAGCAAGACCTTGTCTCAAAGTAAAAAACAAAAGGCCCAGGGATGTAGCTCAGTGTGAAGATCCTGGCTTCAATCCCCTGAGCCGCTAAAAGGGGGAGGAAAGAGAAAGATCTTCCTCTCACATGGACCTGGGAGGCAAGTACCGAAAGCGAGGATGGGGCTCCCACGAGCAGAAGAGGTCCCCAAACCTTTGTTCTCAGTCTCTGTGCTTTTGAGCCCAAGCACGTCCTCTTGCCACAGTCCAGATACCTTGGAGTGCAAATGTTCAACTTCCTCACGCAGCTTATGATTTTCTCTGCTTATTCCTCGGCCTCCCACCCCTGGCCACGAGTTCTCCTCTGAGCCACCCTCTTGGGTAAGTGGCTCTGGAGCTGGAAGCCTGGAAGCCGAACTGTCCCGGACAGATGTTCCAAGCAGAGCCCTAGGCAGCTGCCAGGCGGCAGGTCGGTTGGCCCGAGTCCCAGCACCCTAGGGACTTCCAAGACACGATCGCGCCTCCTCCGGGGCTATTGTGTTCCCGCAAGAAAAACACGGACTGGAAGCGCTGTTCGGTTCTCGTTCTCCCGCTCTGAAGAGTTGGAACGACAGTGGGGCCGCAGCCACTGAGGCCGTGTCAGAGTGGGAGCTGAGGGCGGTTCATTGCTTGGTTGCTCTTAGCAAAGAAAATTATCCGCGGTTGGCACCAGCCAGAAAAATGGAACTGCAACGGTTAGATTTTTATTTTGAAGACAAGGGGCTTCTTCAGATTTCCTCATCCTTCCTCAGCCTAGGAGAATGTGCAGAATATGCAGGTGCTGGCACCAGGAGGTCAAGTTTATTTCCATCTTTATTTCCACTGGCAAAGGGAGACTTTTCTTTCTTTCTTTGTTGAGACAGAGTCTTACTATGTATCCCACGCTGGCCTCACACTCACAGAGATCTTCCTCCCTCAGCCTCCTGAGTCCAGGGGTTACACATGTGTACCACCACACCCTGCCCTTTTTAAAGTGGTTATATTTCTTGGACCTCTGATTAATGGGTAATTTCCATTTTATATTTTTAGGTCTTCACTACATCTTTTGTTAACAAATGACAGTATTAATGGAATCAGTAGCATTGATTCTTTAACCAGAAAAGTGCTCTTTTAACAAAAGACTTTAATTGTGCAAATAGAAGAGAACTGAGGGGAAGAAAGATTAAAAATACTAATAATGATAAAACTGGCGTTTACTGCATGCTGTGTATTATCAGCTAAGCAGTGACTGGTCCATTACTCCTTCTCTGGGAAAGAAACTCTTTCTTATAACCATGTTGTATGCTATAAAACAAAACAGCAGAGCAGCACATGGTCCCAGCAGTCAGGGGGATTCGAGTTCTAGGTCAGTCTAGACTACCTCCTGAGGTTCCAACTCAAAGAAAACAAAAGAAAGGTTAAAGAAATCTTCCCACATGACCAATCTAACAAGTGTAACTGCAGGAACTTCATCTAGATGGTGAAGTTCAGGGCCCATACTTTTTGTCATATTTTACTGCCTCTTAAATGATCTAAAAAATTAAACTAATCAAACTTGGTTTGGAAAACATTGGAGAATCTTAGAGAACAGATTTATCATGCACTACAGTTTGTTCAATTCATAGTCCCCGAACTCACCACGGGAAGAGGCTGGAAGAAAGGAGTTTGACACTAGGGTATGTTTGAAATTTTAAACTTCGCCCTGGATCAACCAGAGTGCACAGACCAACTCCATGCTGGGGGCAGTTGTATAACAAAAACCAATCGGGAATAAATGAGCTGTGTGCATGTACACACACACACACACACACACACACACACACACACACCACACTTCCTTTTCACCATCTCCTTTATGTACACGATGAAGTGTTGGGTCTACCCTCCATCAGGAGCTCCAGCTACCGGCCGAGGAGCTTCAGTACCTTCAGACTTTTGACTTGGTTTGTTTGCTCTTGCATTTGAGACAAGGTCTGCTCTAGGGAGTCCAAGCTGACCTCAAGCTCATTGTACTGTGCAGGATGGCCTTAGCTGGAGATCCTCCTGCCTCAGCCTTCTGCCTGCTGTGATTTTTGCACCACCATGCCCAGCTGCCTTGGCACTTCCCCATGTTAAAGCTCTTTTCATTCTCACTCTACTGACTTCAACCAACCCTCTTCCTGTTGTGCTTCGGATCTGGACTCAAAGCCTCATGCCCTCAGGGGCAGGGCCTATGGACGGAGACTGAGGGGCCTGACTGGGAGGGCGCGCAGCTCCCTGCCTGGCCCCTCCTGTCTGTGGCTGCTTCCTCGTCTCTCCTGCCTGGGCCCTTCCACCGGTGCCCCTGGCCGTGCAGGCACTGAAACTGCTGAAGCGTGAGCCACAGCAAACCTCTTCTCCCTTAAACTATGGGGTCAGGCACTGGGCCTCAGCAATGAGGGAGTGGCTGAGACACTGAGCTGGGTCCACTGACTACATTTCAGGAGAGTGGATCTGCCCCAGACGTGATTTCAGCACCCAGAACTGAGGACAAGCATTATATTCAATCAATAGTCGCTTTAGGCACAGTCCTTCTACACAGGCAATTTCACCTCAGGGCGCGTGGGTGGGAAAAGACCACGGCAAAGCTTGTCTCTGTTAACCAACTCCGGTTCTGCCGGGAGGGGGCTGAGGAGGGGGCAGCAGGGTTCAGCAAGAACAGGTTCTACTCTGCATCTAGACAAACCTAAATTGAGAACCATATTCTGCTCCTTACTGAGCCTATGGCTTCCATTGCTTTTCTTAATCCAAATCTCAGTTTCTCCATTTCAAATGCCTAATTTTCAGGGGAGAGCTTTTCCAGGCTCCTCCTTGATTCGTGTTTTATTTCCACTCCAAGAAGGAGACTGTGATCTGATGAGTCATTTCAGGGATGTTGATGGGATCACGCGGGAGCTTAATTCTCTCTGCACTCTTTTCAGAAGGCCAGAACTTTCCGCAAGGAAAGAGGCTGTCTCCATTGTGTCCCTCTCTACGCCTCTCTCCCTTCTCTTGAGTACATGCTGTCAGTGGAAAGCCATCGTCTGCTCTTTCATGACACACAAAGATTAGAGCCATTCCTTGCAGGACAGAAAGACCTGTCCGTCCTGTTCTTTCTGGCCCCTGGCATCGCCTCTCTTCAGTCTTTCTGCTGTGTGACCAATTAGTGGTAATGTTCGGGGTCAGGCTCACGGAGAAAGAAGGATTTAAACTCTTGCCAGACTCCCTGCCTCCCGGTTTCAGACACATACTACAGTGCTTTGTGTCTCTTTTCCTAGAGGTGGCATTTGGAGGACGGTGCCTGGGTGACCTTGCAGTGGCTCTCAGCTGTGCTTTGTGCCTCTGGGTGTTTGCCAACTGGCACTGCTCACACGCTGGTCTGGTCTTGTCTCTGAGCAGCCAGCCCTAGGTATGGTCTCCTGGCTTTCCGCCTTACCCTGGTCTCAGGGCTTGAGGGGACTTTACTCACACTACATCTGCCTCCTCAGCAAGAGAAAATTTATAAACACTCATTTCCTCTATACGTAGAGGTCTACTTATGAAATAGGAGCATAGATGACAGGAGAGAACACACACACACACACACACACACACACACACACACACACACAATATTTGTCCTGTCGCTTTGTTGCCTATTTCATTGTTGTTTACCTATCACTTTTGGTACCCTTGAAGGGAACAGAACCTAGAATTTACCATTATCCTTAATACTTTATAAAGTCAAGCTCCTACAGATAATTTCTTATCTAATATTTCTATAGCTGACTTTATTTCCTATTATACTTTTTTTGGTTGAGATGGGATCTCACTATCTAGTCCAGGCTGGCCTTGAACTCACTATGTAAGCCAGGCGGGCCTTCAACTGGCAGCGATCCTCCTGCCTCAGCCTTTTGAGTACTGGGATTATACCTGTGTGCCACCATCCCATTATGCTTTTTATGCTCCCCCAACATATTCCAGTATAATGTTCAAGTACTTTGTTTTGCTTACTGCCATAAGCCCAGTATCTAGAAGAGTACATGGCACAGAGTAGAAGCTCAATAAAAATTCACTGAATGAGTAAATGATTGATCACATTTGCTGTTTATGGATTTATAAGTCTTAGGAGCAATCTGATTTTGCTGATTCCCAGGTCGTGGCAACCAGCTCAGAAAAGTTCTTCTGTGTCCCATAATGATGACCAGTTTGGAATGGTACTCAAAGGGGAGGGCCCTAGAACAGGGAGAAAGGGAACACATAGGTGTTAAGAATGGCATTAGGGCAGGACTTCTCAAATTTAAATCTCTGTCCCCTGCCCCACTTTTAAAAGTTGTTGAAAATTCTAAGGGTTTTATTTCTTTCTCCAGGCCCCTTTTGGCTTTTTGAGATAAGGTCTGTCTATGTAGTCCAGGTTGTTCATGACAATCTTCCTGTCTCAGCCTCCTGAGTAATGGGATTACAAGTGTGCACCACCGACAACAGTGAATGTTCTTCAAAGAGATTGGCCTGTCGTTCTCTTTTTTGGTTGGGTTCTTTTCTGGTTTTAAATCAGCGTAAGGCTAGTTTTCAGGAATGACTTTGGGTGTACTCCTTCCCTTTCTATTACATTAAAGAGTTTGAGGAGTACTGGTGTTAGAGCGTCCCTAAAGTTCTTACAGAATTTGGGAGTGAATCCATCAGGAATGATTAGAGTTTGGGCCAGTTTGGCCTCTCTCTAGGATTCCTTGAGAATTTTTTGTAGTGTTGGTCATGATTTTCTTGAGCTGCTTTTTGTCATGGAAAGACCTTTTTTCTCCATCAGTTTTGAAAGAAAGTTTTGCAGGATATGTAAGTCTGGGTTCAAAGTTGTTTTCTCTTAGGGCTTGAAACACTCCAAGCTCACCTGACCGTTAGGGTTTGTGTGGAGTTCTATTGTAATTGTAACGGACTTACCTTTATAAGGCTTCTGTTGCTGTTCCCTAACAGCTTTTAAGATTCTGTCCCTTTGTTGGACTTCTGGTATTTTGACTATGAGGTGACATGGAGAATTTCCATTTTGATCCTGGATATCTGAGAGCCTCTATGCCTCCCTCAGCTCTAATTTTTTCCCCAACTTTTGGAAAGCTTTCTGCTATGATTTCTGTAAATATGTTTTTATGCCTTTTATGCTGGCCTCTGATTTTTCACTAATTCCAATTAATCTTGGACAAATTATTTCACTTTCCTCACCTGGAAAAAAGCAGACTCAAGATTCCAGAATTTACAGTTTAAGGTACATATGAACTGAGAGCAGATATCAGTGACCCAGAGGTATAGGATACCGAGGAATTCTTGTAGTTTATCTTTTGAATCCCAGCATCACTTAAAGGTTTGTTTGTGAGTAAGAAAAATCTTACTTTTCTATATATTTTTTTTCTGGTATGGGGCATTATACGTAAGACCTTTCTACTGAGCTAAATCCAGCCCTTTTTTTATTTTGAAACAGGATCTTGCAAAATTGCTAAGTTATTGAGGCTGAGTTCCAACTTGTGGTCCTCCTGCCTAAGCCTCCCTGAGTGCTGGATTACAGGTATATATCACCATGCCAGGGAAATGCTGATACTGTTGAGAGCCTGGTGGCAATGGTGTTGCTGTTGTGGCATAGTCATCAGGTTTAGAGGACTCTGGAGCGACGGCTACCCACTGGAACCTGGGAGCAGTGCGTGTGACTTCACAGCAAGCCTTCAAAAGTGGTTTTATTTTTTAAAACAAACTAGTCAATTTACAAACCAGTATATGACATTTAATGTGGGGGGGGGGACACTGGGGGAGTAAATTCCAGGCCTTTGCTTTGAGCCATATCTCCAGAAATTTTATTTTAAATATTTTCTTAGTCAGGATCTTGCTGAGTCACTATGTTGTCCAGGCTGGCTCTGAGCTTTCAGTCTTCCTGCCTCAGCCTCCCAGAGTGTTGGGCATTATGGGCACATGCCGCAACTCAGCCTCTTGCTGTTATTTGATTGACTAGGTTGTACTTAGTTCTACTTCCTACCAGTGAGCTCCCAGAAAATGAAAGAAAAAAAAATCAAAGATTTTCCCAATTGGTAGTGTCCTCTTTTTAAAAATTTACCTTAAATAATTTCTTGAAAAACTAAGTTTTTTACACCGAATAGTTAAAAAGAGCAAGTTTGAAGTTTAATCTCAAAACAGTTGTCAGAACAGAAGGCAAACTCTGTTTTTCTTCTGTGTGTCTCTTGTAAGGTGTCTTCATCACTTTTCTTATTGCTGGAATAAAATACGGGACACCTGGAGCTGAAAAGAAGCTAGGTGCCTCTAGGGCACGGCGAGGAAAAGCTGCTCACTTCATGGTGCCAGGAAGCAGAAAATGAAGGAAGGACCCAGGGATGGAGATATACCCTACTGAGTCACACGCCACAACCCCTGTCTTCCAAAGAGACCCCTCTTCCTGACAGCAAGTCAGCTATCCCTGCCCATAATCCGATCACCCTTCAACAGCCCTCCCTATGAGTCCATAAAGCTCTCAGGAAACATCTAGATATAAACCATAACATAAGGGCTGGGGATATAGCTCAGTGGAGTAAGCGCCTGCCTGGCAAGTGCAGAGTCCTGAGTTCCATCCCTGGTACCACCAAAAAAAAAACCAAACAAACAAACAAACAAAAAAACATAACATAAAAACACTTAGCTGGGTACGGTGGTGCACGCCTATAATCCCAGCACTTGGGAGATTAAGGTAGGAGGATCACTGGGAGTTCAAGGCCAGTTTGGACTACATTGTGAGTGCAAAGCCAGACTGAACTACTTAGTGAGACTGTCTCCACACCAAAACAAACAAACAAAATACAAGGACATTTGCCTTTGGGTTTAGAACCCATGCATCGTCATCCAGGATAATCCGTAATAATCCAATCTTCGTATCTAGATTGACAAGTTAATAAAATTTGTAAAGACTCTTTCCAAACAAGTAACAATCACTGGTTCCAGGGATTAGGATATAGACATAGTTTTTGTTTTTTCCTTTTTGGTTTTATTTCACAGATAGAAGAACGCAGACATATAAACCAAGATAATACAAAATCAATACAGGAATTACAAAATTATAAAGAAGATAGCAGGGAATTAGCACTGGATGCTGTATTACATAATGTTATCTTCACATTAGTTAACACAAAAACAATTAAGGAAATACCAAATTATAGAGAAGACAGTAGGGGATTAATATTGAATGCTGTATTATGTTATGTTATCTTCAGATTTGTTGCTCAGTTATGAAGATGATGACTCGTTCGATTAATCACTCTTCTCCACCCTCATCTCCATTGTTCTACCACCCAATTATTCACCTTAACACTGATAATAACTGTATTTTTGGGTTTATTTACTCCCTTGGGCCCTCACATTGGGAGGAGACATGGCTGCTTCCAATTACGCTGTAACAAATATGGGTGTACACAGACTGCTATGGCCGGAGCTGGAAAGCTCCATGCTCAAAGACAGTAAACAGGCAGGGAACCAGGTTCGCCATGGTCAAGCCCGCATTGACAAGCCCTCAAGGCCTACAGTCCAGTCGAGTCAGCGGGGTTACCCCGCGAACCCCGCCAGGTTTCCCCTCGGTACAACTCAACTGGAGGCCCGGTGGAGTCCTCAGATTCACCCAAGCAGACCACGGGGCTCCACTCCGGGGAGGCTTTGCAGAGGGCCAGGTCCAGCCTGAAGGGTTGCCCCCAGAAGACCGCCTGGCTCTGCCCAGTCACCTCGCTGCTAGAGGCCCAGACCAGGTCTTCAGGGTTCTCATGTAGCCTGGAGGGAGCCCACACCCCCGTCAGGGTGATCAGTGACTCACAGAGGTTTACTTACTATGGGTCCCTTGCCCATCCCCTGACAAGGTACCTAAGCTTCAGACAACTCACAGGTAAACACAGAAGGCCAATTGGTTAATATTAAGTCCTGCTCAGAGCCACTCTGCAGTGGTCTACACAAGATCACAGCCAAGAACACCTGGATTGGCTCTCAAGCAGATAAAGACGATAGCCTCAGGCATCTCACTCCAGGGTGGAGTACCTTAATCCTTCTTCAGCATTAATTTGAAACCTTACTGGAGAAATCCTTGAGTAATTCCACCCTTCCTGAGTATTCCCCACCCTTCTTCTGATAACCAAATAAACACGGGCCACCCAGAGAAGGTCTTGGTCTTAGTCCTGAGAGAATCTTGAATACTCTGAGAGGGCTTTGACCTTTCTAGAGCCCTGAAATAATTCCACTTACCTCCTTTATTTAGCCTTTGCTGTACACTTGTTCAAGAGATTGTGGACCTGATCAGCCTGCAATAACTGAGGGATACTATTTACCCAATAGCTATGGACATTTACATTATGAATAAATTCTTGCTTCCTATTTTCCTAGTAGAGTTATGTCATAAATAGATTCTCTTGATATTTGTGTTTACATATCATGAGTTTTACTAGCTGGATGTGATGGCCCATTGCCTGTAATCCCAGCACTTGGGAAGTTGAGGCAGGAGGATCTTCGCAAGTTTGAGACCAGCCTGCGCTACAAAGTGAGCTCAAGGCCAACCTGAACCACATAGGGAGACCCTGTCTCAAAAAGACAAAGAATAAAACAAAACAATAATGAGTTTTACTATGAGGATGTTCTCTTTCTTGTGCTTTTTCTGTTTTGTAGAATAGTTGCTTTGCTCTTTTCCCTTCATTTTTCATTTATCCAGTGTTTATTCATTGCCAAGCTCTTTTCTAAAGGAGTACATCTCTTCTCAAGTCCTAACACACATGGATGTTATCCATTTCATCTTTTTATTTGAAACCCCACTCCCTGAGAAATCACTCTGCTTGCTGTAGTCAGACGTGGCTGTTTTCTGGACCACTGTTATATGAATTTTCTTGAAAAACATAAAAGAAATGTCTACGTCCAAGCCCACAATGCAAAAATGACTTCAACAAGTCCAGCTTGTCAAGTAGATGAGTTTATTCGGGGTTACTTACAGGGCAGTAGATAAACTGTGGATTGCAGCACCACCAAAGTTGACAAACCCCTGTGCTAGGCTACTGGTTTTATAAGTCACTAATTAAAACAGCAAAAGCAGGATAAAAAGCAAGATGGGTCCTTGGGAAAAGTCACGGGTACCCCACTCCCATTACACCCTTATCAGGAACTCCACCAATCTCAGCAAGCTCTGTCTAGCCATGTTGGTCGATGATCTTGTGTTTCAACATTTGGCACACAGCCTCGCACCTGGCAGGGGCCCCCTGGACAGCAAAACGAGGGCCTACATCAAGGTGGAGTTACACTGGCTAGAGTTCAAAGAAGAGCCGTATGTATAGCTGTCATCCCAAGGTCACTTCTTACCCTTACCCTCATTTATTTCATCTCCTAAGTAGAATCTCCTGGTCCTATGCCTTTCTAAGTTTGTTCTGTACAATGAAGCACTTGTAGGAGCTTCTTAACAAAGACTGCATGGGAGCAACTATCTTGCAGCTTTGTGTGTTTATGGTTTTGTGTGTTTGGAAGATCCATATGTTTGAAAGGAAACAGGCTTCTAAGTTGGACTTCATTGACTTTTGAACTTTTGATGTAACTTTTCCATTGTCCTATAGCCTCAAGCTGAGATATTATATACTATTATATTATGATTTTTTAAAAATAATTTGTTTTTCCTTAAAAATGTTTTAATGTGGCTGTAATCCCAGCACTTTGGAGGCTGAGGCAGGGGGATTGTTGTGAGTTCGAGACCAGCCTAGGCTACAAAGTGAGCTCAAGGCTAGCCTGAACTGATAGCGAGACCCTGTCTCAAAAAGACAACAAAAAAAAAATTAATGATCTTTTTGTATGTGTGATAATGAATATTGAACACAGGTGTTATGGTTGATACATTGTGTCAACTTGGGGAATCTAGAGGTTTAGCTGAGTGACTCAGGAGGAAGCTGAGGGCTTACTTTGTATACATCCTGAGCCTGTGGAAGAGGAGGGCATGGAGATTGTGTGAGAGGTTCACGACCCCTTGGGTGGGGATAGGCTGTTTACAATGTAGGGAAGAAAAGGAGGCTGCTTGCAGCCATTCCTCCCTTTTTGCTGGTTGTTTTGCTGTGCTCTGCAGCCATGAACAGTTTGCCGTCTGCCATGTGCCATTCTACCTCTGACCCAGCCAAGTATGGGCTGAAACCTCCACAAACTGTAAGCTAAATAAACCTTTCCTTCCTTCATTTTTGGCGTTGGGTATTTTGTCTCAGTAATGAGAGAAAAGTAACCAAGACACCAGGGCCTTCACACTGTTACATCCCCAGTCCCCCACCGTTTCTTTCTTCCTACTTTTTTCTCTCTCTCTCTTTCTTTCTCTCTCTCTCTTTCTTTCTTTTTGACACAATTTTGTTCATTAGCCAGGGTAGTTTCAAACTTGCAATTATCCTGCCTCAAGCTTCCAAAGTGCTGGGATTACAGGAGTACACCACCACACCTGGCTTGACCATCTCTTTTTTTTATTATGTTACTTGTAGTATTATATTCTTTTTAAAATTTTTTTTGTTAATTTCCTATCACTTTGTTTTGAAATCCTGCATTGTTTTTATGTTGTTTCATTTATTTGTTAATGTCTTTGTTTTTGTTATTTTGTCTTTGCTCTTTTCTCTTTAAAATGAAAAAAATATTTTTATCAATAGGTGTTTGAGCATATAATGATCAAGTTCATCGTGAAGGCTTGGTACATGTGCATAATACATTTTAATTCTTTTTAGGTGCCTGTGGGAAACCACTCAGACTGCTTCAAAGCTCAGAAGTGTCTGAGGATACCTGAGCACATGATCCTGCTGTATAGCACAAGCACAAGCACACAGTGGGATGCGGTTATATAACCATGACTGAGCACAGGTAAGTATGTTTGTGCTGGTTATGGCACTATACAGGAATGTAAATATATGAGAACACCCTGTAGAAGAACTATACAGTAAGGACGCAGGTAGCTTTTGTGCTCTTATGCGCTTGACCTCTGCTGTGTGCCATGCTGCCTGCTGTTGTTGCTAATGTCTTATACATGTGCATTCTTTGCCCTGAGGACCTCACTGGTGAAAATCTCCCTTGGCCCCCCTGAGCAGGCTGGCAGCACCCCACCCTCTCCTACCTGCCCCTCTCTTCATCTCTCTATTTTTTTTTCTTTTTCTTTGGTATCAGGAATTGAACTTAGGCCTTTGTGCTTGCCAGGCAGGGACTTGTGCTGCTGAGCTATATCCCCAGCCTTCTTCCATCTCTTGATCCCCTTCCCACTTGCAAAATATCTATCCCCTGTTTATTATCTATCTTTTATTTTGCTCTTTAATTTACTTATACTATAGGTTTGTCAGATAAGAGAAACTGTGTGATGGTTAAGCTTATGTTTCTGATTTCTCTTAACTTGAGGTCTCAAGTTATGTGAATTTTCCTATAAATAACTCAAATTTATCACTCTCTTTTGGGTCTTTTGTCTTTTTGAGCCATGGTCTTGCTATGAAGTTCAGGCTGGCCTTGAACTCACTTTGTAGCCCAGGCTGGACTCAAACTTGCAGTGATCCTCCTGCCTCAGCCTCCTATGTGCTGGGATTACAGGCATGCACCACCATGCCTGGCAAATTTATCACTCTTGATAACAGAGTATTACTCCATTCTGTATAAATACTACACATTCGTACCCATTCACCTGTTGATAGATATATAGGCCACTTCCAAGATTAGCTATTATGAATACTACTGCTATAAACATGAGTAAGCATGTGTCACTGTGGTATGTCTCTAACTTTCAGGAAGATACCTAGAAGGGGAATAGCTGAATTGAATGGAATTTCTATTTTTAGATTTTTGAGGAATCTCCATACTTATCTCGGCAGTGGTTGTACTAGTTTGCATTCCCATCAATAGTGTAAAAGTATTCTTTTTTCCCCAGAGGCTCACCAGCATTTGTTATTGTTTGATTTTTTGATGATACCCATTCTTTCTGGAATAAGAAGGAATTTGAGTGTTATTTTAATTTACATTTCTCTGATGGCCAGAGATATTGAATATTTCTTCTTGTATTTATTGGCCCATTATATTTCTCCTTTTGAGAAGCATCTATTAATTCCAGTTGTCTATTTTTTAACTGAGCGTTTCATTGAGGGGTCTCATTGTTTTTAAGCTCTTTATGTATTCTAGATATTAGTCCTCTGTCCAAGGAATAGCTGGCAGATTTTTTTCGCCTTTCTGTGGGTTGTCTCTTCACTCTGGTAGTTTCTATTGTTGGGTAAAAGCTTTTAACCACTTACCAGTCCAATTATTTAAATACAGGATGACCAAAAATTGTATATTTTTTCATTAATTTTTATAAGATAATATAACATGAAATATAAAAACAATTTTATCAAACTTATTCAATAAAAGAATTGACTGGTTGAAATGACATCTGCTTGAGTGATGCTCAGGATAGTATGTAAACAAACATGTTGCCCAACTGATGCATAAACTGTTATGTACTTAATCTGATACATACCATTTATTGTTTCTTCATGTTATTTCTTCTGCACTTGGGATTATGTTCAGGAAGTCCTTGCCTACACCTATGACATCAAATGTTTTACCTATTTTAGCCATGTGTGGTGGCATACATCTGTAGTCCTAGCATTTGGAAGGCTGTGGTAGATGGATTGTTGTGAGCCTGAGGCCAACTTGGCCTACATAGGGAGTTGAAGGCCAGACTGAATTACATAGCAAGACCTTATCTCAAAAAAGACCAAAAAAAGCCAGGTGTGGTGGTACAGGCCTGTAATCCAAGAATTTGGGAGGCTGAGGCAGAAAGATAGCTGTGAGTTTGATGCCAGCCTGGGCTACCTAATAAGTTCAAGGCCAACCTGGGCTACCTAGAAGACCCCGTCTCAGAAAAGAAGAAGGAGACAAAAGAATTCCTTTTCATCTATTTTATCTTCCATCAGATTAAGTGTTTCTGTTTTAGTATTTAGACCTTTGATCCATTTCGATGTTAGCTTAGTACATGATGAGAGATATGGATCTAGATTCAATTTTCTGTGTGTGTGTTCCGTTTTCCCTGCACCTTTTTTAAAAGAGGTGATTTTTCCTCCAGTGTATGTTTTTGACCCATGTCCAAGATCAGAAGGCTGGAAGTGACTGAGGTTTTTTTCCTCATCCTCTGTTCTGTTTCACTGTCCACATGTCTGTTTTTGTGCAATTACCAGGCTGTTTTTATTATAGCAGCTTTGTAATAAAACTTGGATTTTTATATCCAAGTTTCTAGTCCTGCTTTGTTCTTGATGCCAAGGGTTTCTGCACTAGATCCCTTCTGTTTCCATATAAATTTTTATAATTGCTCCTTCTAGTTCTGTGAGTAATGCTGCTGTTATTTTAAGATTGTATTAAATCTATATATCAGTTTTGTTTTCCTTTTTTTTTTTTTTTTTCCCGGTACCAGGGATCGAACTCAGGACCTTGCGCTTGCCAGGCAAGCGCTTATGCCACTGAGCTATACCCCCAGCCCCTATATATCAGTTTTGGCCAAATGGGCATTTTGACTATATTGATTCTGCCTATCCACGAACTGGTTGTATCTTTCCATTCTCTTATGTCCTCTGTTTTTTATTTTTTGAGACAGAGTCTCACTGTCTAGTGCAGCATGGTTTTGAACTCACTGTGTAGTCCAGGCTTGCCTCAAACTCACAGCAATCCTTCTGCCTCATCCTCCAGAGTAGTGGAATACAGGTGTACGCCTAGCTCTGATGTCCTCTTTGATCTCCTTTTTCAGAGTACTGTGGTTTTCATTACAGAGGACTTTCATTTCTTTTGTTAGGATACATCCTATTTAATTTTCCTTGATACTTTCCTAATTTTTTTGTTGATCGGTTCATTATTATTGCTGTATGGGAACATTACTGATTTTGTGAGTATGTGTTGATCTTGCACCTTGCTACACTATTGAATTTAGTTATTAGTTCTAGGAGCCTATGATAAAATTTTTGGGGGTCTTTTATGTAAAGGATCATATCATCTGTGAATAAGCATAGTTTGTTTTCTTCCTTCCCTGTACATATTCCTTTTATTTCTTCCCTGAAGTTCTTGTCAAATTCAGTGGTGAATCCATCAGGTCCTGGACTTTTATAGTTGTTAGATTTGTTTATTACCACTTCAATTTCATTGCCTTTTTTTGGATTATCAGGATTTTTAATATCTTCTTCTTGGTTCCATTTTGGTAACTGATATATATTAGGAGTCTATCCATTGATTCTAGGTTCTCTAGAGTGCACGTCTTTAAAGTAGTTACTAACAGTCTGGGTTTCAGTGTTGTCCATTCTGGTTGTGACTAATTGCAATGCTATTGATTTCTCCTTCTCTTAGCAAGATTAGCTAGGGATTTGTCTATTTTGTTTATTGTTTGGAAGAACCAGCTTTTCAGTTTATCTATTTTTTTGTCAGTTTCATTAATTTCTGCTCTGACCTCCATCATTTCCCTCCTCGTACTAGCGTTGGATTTGGATTGCTTTTGTCTCTCCAAGACCATGAGCTACGTCATTAGGCTTTATTTAGGCTTACTTTGTTCTTCTCATGTAGACACTCACAGCTCTAAACTTTACTTTTAGGAGTGCTCTTATTGTGCCCATAAGTTCTGGTATGTTGTATTGGTGTTATGACTTCATTCTAGGAGCTGTCTAATTTCTTCCTTAATTTCTCCTGTGAGTCATTGATTATTCAAGAGTGTATTGCTTCATCTCCATGTGTTTGCATAATTTCTGTGGCTTCTTTTGCCATTGATTTCTAGTTTGATTGCACTGTGATCTAATAATAAGTATGGGATTACTTTGATTCTTTTGTATTTATTTAAGTATGCGTTATGGGCTACTAAGTGGTCTATTTTGGAGAAAGTTCCATGTGCTGCTGAGAAACTGTTGTTGGATAGAACTCTGTAAATATCTATTAAATCTATTCATTTGAAGTTTTGATTCAACTGATGTTCTTTGTATATTTTTGTCTGGTTGATCTATTTGTGATAGTGGGGTACTGAGGCCCAACACTATATTGGTGTTTACCTGATAATTTATGTCCAGTAGTGTTTGTTTTATGATGTTGGGTGTGCCAGTGTTTGGTGCGTATATATTTATAATTGTTATTTCTTCCTGTTTGATAATTCCCTTAACAGATGTGTAGTGACCCTCTTTGCCTCTGATCAATTCTAGCTTTAAGTCCATTTGATCTGAAAATAGAATACCTACTCCTGCCTGTTTTCAGCTCCCATTGCATGAAATATTGTTTCTTCTCCTTTGATTTTTAGACTCTGAAGTTTTTCCTAACTAAATATTTCTTGTATCTTGCATACCATTATGTCTTTTTATTGGGAAGCTGAGATCACTCACACTGAGTGTTATTACTGAAATGAATTTTTTCTTCTTTAGATTTTACTTGGTACATTTTAGATATATAATGATCACATTCATCATAGAGAACTTGGACCTGTACATGATATAACTTGATTCTTTCTTTCTTTCTTTCCCATTCCCCTACCCTCTCTAAAACCCCTCC
The DNA here is from genome assembly GCA_004027595.1 of Dinomys branickii. Classification (NCBI taxonomy): domain Eukaryota; kingdom Metazoa; phylum Chordata; class Mammalia; order Rodentia; family Dinomyidae; genus Dinomys; species Dinomys branickii. The sequence goes on along the minus strand of PVLD010013653.1, from coordinate 36,816 downwards.
TGCCTTTCCCATTTACCAGAGTTTTGTTTCCATTTTTTCTTTCTTTTCTCACTTTAAAAAAAATTCCCTTCTTTCCTTTCCCCTTGCCCTCCCTTGTTCCCCTCCCCATTTGAATACTTTTTCCCTATTTCACAATACCTAATGTACATTTTGATCCTTATTTATGCTTTAGGTTTGAAAGGAATTTTCTTATTTTTGCCATTGGATTTTTTCCTGTTGCTGATTCTTGATTCCTGATTCCTTTTTCTTTTTGGTTTTTTGAGGCAGGGTCCTGAACTCACTATGTAGCCCAGGCTGGCCTTGAACTCACAGCAAATCCTCCTCCTAGGGCTCCCATGTGCTGGGATTACAGGTGTGCACCACCACATCTGGCCTGCTGATAACCTTTTAATTTTCTTTGGGTTTTTTTTTTTTTTTTTTGGTACCAGAAATAGAACTCACGACCTTGTGCTTGCCGAGCAGGCACTGTGTCCTTCTAATTTTCTTATGCTTAACTGCTCCCCCTCAGCGGTGTAGCTATTCCATTAGATGTTCTGGCACTGTTTGCTTCGTTGTGCCTTTTAGGATAATCTTGATAATTTTTGGAGTGTTGGTTTGGTGACCATTAATTTCTTAAGGTATTCTTTGTCATGGAATTAACTTTATTTTTCCATCTTTGAAAGATATTTTGCAGGATACGTTAGTCTTAGTTAGAAGCTGTTTTCTTTTAAGATTTCATACCAAACTCTCCTGGCCTTTAAGATTTGTGTTGAGAAGTCTGCTGTGATTCTAATGTGTTTACTTTTATAAGTGATTTGTTGCTTTTTTTCTCACAGCTTTTAAAATTCTGTGCTGTTGTTGGACTTCTGGGATGTTGACTATGATATGTCATACAAAACTTCTTTTCGGGGGTTATATATGCTTCTGTATGTTAATTTCTTTGCCCATACTTGGAAAGTTTTCTGGTATGATTTCCACATACAGGTTTTTATGTCATTCGTGTTGTCTTCTCATCTTTCACTAATTCCATTTATTCCTAGATTAATCTTCATTGCGTCATATAGAGATTGTTGAATCTATTTTCCACGTTCTCTTGTTTCTTTTAAGGTATCTCTGAGTGTAAGATGATCAGCTCTGTCTTCTACTTCTGACACCATGTCCTCACACCGATCACTTCTGCTGCCTGTACTTTTGATAGAATTTTTTTATTTTCTGGACTTCTGTCTGGTACCTTTTTATGAATTCTAGTTCCTTGCTAAACCTGTTATTCGCGTTTTGTATCTTTTTACTTCACGCAGTTAGCTTTTTATTAGTGTCTTTTGTAAACTCATCAATCATTTTGTATGTTAAGTCTATTATCTGTTTAGCTATGTCATCTTTGAGCTTGCTGAGTACCTTATTGATCTGGGGGTCTTTGTCTTCTCTTTTAGCATTTGCATTTTATCCTTTTAGCCATTTGGCTTATGATATCCTCCCCAGTGTTGCCACATGGGCCAGATTTAGGAGAACTGGGTGTTTTGGGAGGATTTTGTGCCCTTACTGTCTCATTTTTCTATTGTTTTCTCTCTTTGTGTATGTGTGTGTCCATGTGCACTTAGGGTTATGAATCAATTTTAGTGGAAAAACTTTGTTGTTACTGTGTTTTCCCAAAAATAAGACCTACCTGGAAAATAATCAGCCTTGAAAAGTAGGGATAAAAAACGCCAGGCCCAATCAGTCTTCCCTTATCTGCTTTATAGGGTAGCCACTGAGCAAGAGCACAGTGAGAGCAAGTACCCATGTCTCTAGGTTTCAAGGCTGATTTTTTTTCTGCCTACGTCTTACTTTGGGGGAAAGAGGGCAGTGTGGAGGTCTCTTTACCTAGTGTCTGCCTTCCAGTGATGTTCTCTGGGCAGGGCTTATTACAGGCTTTTGCTTCTGTCCCAGGATCAGCCCATCCCCAGTAACTTGGGGAGGGGAAGCATACAATATAATTGGCCCAGCATCCAGTTTCCTGGAAGTGAACTGCAGTATTATTGATGACACAAAGACACAGCAGATATCGGCATGAGTGAAAACTAATTAATAGCAACAACTATGCAATCCTGGCAATAGCAACAAAATTAACAACAATGAAAGAATCATAAACAAAATCAATTGACATACTACAAGAACCAATGAAAAGTATCACTGTGTCTTTTACAATAGAAAAGAGACCTGTGATTATAATAGACATAGACAACCCTAATATTGACATAGAGTAAATATTTACTAAATGTGATAACTATACCACTGTTAATAATATAATTCAATAATAATAGCATAGAATCAACTAAATATCTGAGATTAATGAAGCTTCACTAGTAAAAAAAACAGAGGAGGTGTGGAAGGGAGAAATACAAAAAGTAAAACTCGAGAAACAGAATGATTAGAAGGAGTGAAAAGTGGGGTAAAAGATCCTAATAACAAGTAAAAGAAAATTTATAGAATTAGATAGAAGTGACAGAAAAGTTTAAATGAGAAAAAGAAGAAAAAAAAATACAGCAAAAGAAAGAAAAAAGAAAACAGGAAGCATAAAAATACGGGGAAACAAGAAACCCAGCAAAACCAATGAAGGAACAGAGAAATGACCCTCAGCATCTGGTAGGCGGAAATAGGAGGGTTAGCCTGAGCTCAAGGCGGGCCTGGGCTCTACAGTGAGTTTAAGTCCATTCTGTCAAAGTAGGTCTCTGTCTCATAAAAAAAAAGAAAGAAAAAAAGGGAAATGAGTCTGAAAATCTCTCTCCCTCCCCCACCTCTCTCATAAGTGGCTTCTTTGCGGAGTCTGCTGCGTTGGAATCAGCCAGCTAGCGGGGAGGAACAGTGAGTCACCACTCAGCCCCCTTCTGTTTCCGCACTCATGTTTTTGTGACTGCCCAGTCCCGCCCCAGCTTTCCTAAAGCCTGCGCTAGGTCAACAGTTTACACCCTAGAGCTGCATACGCTTCAGCCTCCCAGTTTGTAGCCCCCATGTGCACCTCAGACCACAGCTCTCCCTGCCTAGATGCAGGGCCTGTGGGTTTGTGAGATGCGTCACCCACCCGCTGCTCCAAGACGCTTCTCTGTGCACCTAGGCTGTGTAAATCATCCAAGCTGAGGTACATCCTTGATTCCATTGGTAGGTGGGGAAAGCAGAGAAACCACTGAGCTTCTTGTTGATGGTAGGCAGCGAGGGGTGGGGCCCAAGCAGTGTGCTGGACTTAAAATGCCAGTACTTTCAGACCTAGTTCCCTCCAAAGCCACACGTGACTGGCCTAGCTTCTCAGCATGGAGAGCAGGGTCCCTGTATCCTTCCTGGCCAGGGTGTAAATTCCTCAGGGGGGATCTACGTGCAGCCCATGCTCTCTCCCACAACTGTTCTGTTGTTGTCCCTCAACTAGTCACTGTGTGGTTCTCAAAACCCTGAGGTGTAATTGCTGTGTACCTCAGTGTAAAACAATTAATCCCTTCCCCAGTGCTCCTGATCAAACCTCTCAAACATGGTGGACACCAGTGTACTTCTCTTCCAACTCTGGCCTCCCACAAGGCAAGAGTCACTTTCAGAGCAAATCTTCGCACAGTTTTACAGTTACTGTGGCCTTTTCTAGAATGGCTGGTCTGGAGCCGCTGACCCTCTTGAGGTTGACCTCTGTGTTCATGGAGACAGGTCCTCCCCGGAGCAAGGGTTAGTTTGCTAGACAGCTTCGTTCCTTTCTCTGTGCTGTACTTCATTTCTCCAGCTTGTCCTTTTCCTGTCGGCTCCCTCCCAGTTCCCAGAGATCTACTTCTTTGCTTTTCCTTCACTAAACTGTTTTCTAGGTTTCTTGATTCCAAGTCCTGGCGAGGCTGTTTTTCTCTTGGTCTTTACTCTGCCATGTTTAATCTCTCTTGTGGTACCATTTTCACAGTGCTAAGCATTCAAGGAGCCATTTCAACCTGCAGACTCAAGTTCTTCATGTACGCTGTATTCCTGACACTCTGAAGATTGTTTTTGGCAGGGTTTGCTATGTAGGTCAGTTTGGCTTCAAACTCACTATGTAGCCCAAACTGGCACTGAACTTGCTATTCTCCTGCCTCAGCCTTCTGATTGCCAGAATTATAGTCTCTGAGGTTTTTAATTCCAGGACATTATAGTTTGATTCTTGACTACTTCCCAAAAGCTTGTATGTTGAAGGCCTGGTTCCCAGCTTGTGGCGGTACTAGGAAGGGAGAAGCCTGTAGGAGGTGGAAGGATATGGAAAGACGTTATGTCACTGAGGGTATGCTCTTGGAACAGATACAGGACCTCAGTCCCTCCTCTTTGGTCTTGGCAGCCATGATGTGAACAGGCCTCTTCCACCACTGAGTCCCACTGTAGTGTATTAGGGCACCACAAACCCTAAGTAAGAAGGCCAAGTGACCATGGACTGATACATCTAAAAACATAATCTAAAATAAACCTTTCCTACTTGAAAGTTTGCGGCCTTATATATTTGATCACAGAAACAGAAAGCTAACAAGAAAGACTCTTAAATTTTTCTTCTGTTCTCTGTCATATCATTCCTTTTATTCCTGTTTGTTTGACCCTCAAAAATCTGGTGATCCTTGCCTGACTGTTTACACTTTAGGACAGAGCGATGAGAGGCTAACTGTAGGCTCTGTGTGCAAGGCATGAACCATTTGCTGGTGGGAATCACTAAGGGATGATACTTATTGTTGTTCTGTATTTTAAGAACATAAAAATTACTGGGTGTGGTGACATGTGCGTGTAATCCCTGAGGCAGGAGGATCATTGAGTATTTGAGGCTAGCCTGGACTACATAGCGAGACCCCATCTCAAAAAATAATTATAGAATATAAGAAATTAAAGATATGTGGATGTCAGTATTAAAACCAATTGCATTATATACACTTGAACATATTAAGAATACCCACAGAATGCAAACATACTAGTTCTGCTAACATACCAACCTCTTTTATCCCTTAAAACTAAAAAAGCTAATGACATCATTGTAGATACAACATTTATAGCAGTGAGTCATATTTGGCTGTAAGTCACAATCAATATCTCAAATAAAGCTTGGCAAAATAATCCCAACATTCTTCTGGTGTTTATCTGTGTGTTGAATTTTTAAAAAAATGATACAAGCCAGTTTTGTCTTCTTGTACAAACCTGAAAATTTCAAGGTTTATATGTTGTTACGATTTGTGTCTGGATGTCCCCCTAAATCCTCATGCAGTCATGGGGTGGGCTTCTACAGTTTTTGATTCATCCATGGCCCAATGCTGGGATTATGGGTGTGACTGCTACACCTTCTTAGGGTGAGTAGTTTGCATACAATATAAGGGAGGGAAAGAGACTTGCTCTCCGCCACTCCTCCTTTTTTGGTCTTTGCTTTTGCTATTTTCCACAGCCATGAACTGTTCCCCACCTTGTGCCACCCTGCCTTGGAGCCAACCAAGCATGGACTGAAACCTCCACAAACTGCGAGCTGAATAAACCTTTCCTTCCTTAATTTTTGGGCGTTGGGTATTTTGTCTCAGCAACAAGAGAAACCAAGACACATGTGAAAAAACATGGTAAAGGTAACTCAGGCAATGTTGATTTAATTGTTTTATAAATATCTAAATTTTCATAGGAAGAATTGCTGAAAATTATTGGCCAACTCTCATATTTCTTTTCATGTTATGGGGTTACAAGATAAAGAAAAAACTCTGAGCACAGGCTCAGACTTAAAAATCATAGGCATAAGAAATCATATGCATTCTTCTAAAACAAGTATTCATTTGGTAACCTATTTTTGCACAGTTAAAGGAGGTCTAGAGTATGAAATTCTACTCTGTCGTATCACTCTTAATTCAAATATAGTAAAAATGGGGTGTTTCAGTACTAGAGAAACAGATTTAATGCAAGATATACAAATATATAAGAATTTATTTGACATCATTAGTCATCTAAAAATGCAAATTAAAACAACACTGAGATTCCATCTCACCCCAGAAAGAATGACTATCATTAAGAAATCAACCAATGACAAATGCTGGAGAGGCTATGGGAAAAGGAACCCTTCTCCACTGCTGGTGGGAGAGTCAATTAGTGAAACCACTTTCGAAATCAGTCTGGAGATTCCTCACAAAACTAGGATTGGAAGTCCCACTTAACCCAGCTATTCCCCTTCTGGGTATCTTCCCAGAAGAATTAAAAACATCACACCACAGTGATATATGTGCACCCATTTTTATAGCAGCTCAATTTATCATAGCTAAATCTTGGAAACAACCCAAATGCCCATCAACTGAGGAATGGATAAAAAAAGATTTGATATTTTTATACAATGGAGTACTGCTCAGTTATAAAAAAGATAAAGTCAAGGCTTTTATAGGTAAATGGACACAACTAGAGACCATACTCATAAGTGAAATAAATCAGACCCACATGTGTAAACATCACATTGTCTCTCTGGTGTAAGAACATGAAAGAGTAAATAGAACCCAAAATATACAATAGATAGTATGACAGGGAAAGAAATTGCTCAAAGGAAGGAACAACTGGCATAAAGGAAAGAAGAAAAAGAAAGTGCTAAGGCATCATATATATATAGATAGATAGATAGCTGGCATAGCTGTACTGCTGCTGGCTGGTGGTTTATTGAGGGGAACAGCTAATGCTTAAATTTTTTATATATTTTGACCAGTTTTGCATGTTTATATCTGGTAATCTGAGCAACTTATGTGTAGCGTAACAACCATTGGTGAATTCCTACCATCCTGTCTAATGAAACTATGATTCGTCTCTAATGCTCTTTTAAATTATCATTTTCTTACCCCTTTAACGGTTTGACCAATCTTCCATTCTTACATCTGGTAATCTGAGCAACCTCGTTGAAGGTAACTGTATGTAATATAACAACCACTGTTAAAGCCTGTCATTTGGTTTGAAACCCTGTACCATTTTAAATGTCCTTGCGTTGTTTTGTTTGTATTTTGCTATTGTTCTTTTTTCTTTTACTATTCTCTTTAAAATAAAAAAATAAATTCTGAAACATAATATTAAAGAAAAGAATTTATAAGATTGGCTTAGGATGGCTGTCCACAGAATGAAGTGTAGAAAAGTGCAAAAAGTCTGCCCGTGCACTGGGGACCCGCAAGATCCAGTAGAAGACCTGGAGCTCAGGGCAGTGTCCCGCATGAGTGCGTATGGGGAGGCTGAAGAGTCTGTGCTGGAAGCTAGGAAACACTGACGTTCAAGGTGAAAGGGAAGGGGAAAGCTCCAGTGCCTCTGAAGAAACAGAAGCCAGCCTTCCTTCCTCATTTCCTGTTTCTACAATCCAGCAACAATCCTCCCTGAGGTGGGTGGGTCTTCCACACCCAGAACCATGCAGAGCCAATTTAACTGAGTGTTTCTTACTCCAGTTGACACAATCAACCACCACATGGGGCAATGCAATAATCTTTAAAAAAATTAAATATGCCACTTTCTTATGGAATTTTAGCTCACTAGAAGGAAGGATTGCATTGGCTGTCCTAGGACCTGAAACAATAAATGCAATTTGGCAGAGTGTGTTTGCATCCATTTTCCTTAATTTATTATAAACTTCTTGGAAGCAGTTTTACTTTTATTTTCTTGAGATGTCAAGTGAAATCACTAAAGATAACCAGAATGATTAAATAAATGGATTTCTACATTTTGTACTGAATAAGAGCAGCAAAGAACACTTTTTGGATCAGGAATTTGTAGACAAATAAAAAGCAGCTTACTTATTTGGGGGTATTTTTCTTTCTGAGAGATAATAGGTAAAAATTTTAATTCATTTGATTTTGAAATGAAGAATAGGAAAAATAAGCCATGCACAGTGGCACATGCCTGTAATCTCAGCACTGAGAAGGTGGAAGCAGTAGAATGATCAGGAATTTGATGCCAGCCTAAATTACAGAGTGAGATCTTGTGCCAAAAAATATTTTCCAGGCAGCTCCAAAGATGGGTGGAGAGACAGCCATTCTTTCTAGAATAAGATGGGATCTATGTTGTTTTAATTTGAATTTCTCTAACGATCAGAGATGTTGAACATTTTTTCATGTACTTATTGGCCATTTGTACTTCTTCAGAGAAATGGCTCATTTCAGTTGCTCAGTTTTTGATTGGGTCTTTTACTTGGGAAGTCTACTTTTTTAGTTCTTCATAGAGTCTAGAAGTTAGTCCTCTGAAGAACAGCTGACAAAAACTTTTCCTATTCTGTAGGTTGTCTCTTCTCTCTGATGGTTGTATCCTTTGCTGTGCAGAAGCTTTTTAATTTGATGTAATCCCATTTGTTGATTCTCCGTATTTTTTGTGCCATTTCTATTTAGAAAGCTCTTGCCTATAACTGTGTCTTCAAGACTTTTACCTATTTTATTTTCCAGCAGATTGTTTCTGTTTTAACATTTAGGTATTTGATCCATTTTGATTTGAGTTTAGTACATGGTGAGAGAGATTAGTATAGACCCAATCATCTGCATGTGGATATTCAATGTTCCCAGCACCGTTTATTACAGACGTTATCTTTGGTTGGATGTGGTGGCACATGCCTGTGATCCCAGCACTCAGGAGACTGAGGCACAAAGATTGCTTTAAGTTCAAGGCCGGACTACATAGTGAGTTCAGGGCCACCCTGGACTGCATAACAAGGCCCACTCTCAAATAAATACATAAATAAATAGTCTATCTTTCCTCCAATGTATGTTTTGGGTTCCTTTGTTAAAGATTAAACATCTGAATGTGCCTGGTTTTTCTATTTCTTCTGTTCTATTAATCTACGCATCTGTTTTTATGCCAGTACCATGCTATTTTTATCATTGTAGTTTGTAACACAACATCAGATCTGGGCCTCCCCAGATTTATATTACAACTTCAAATAATGCCTCCTGCTCTATTTTTCTTACTCAAGATTCGTTTTGATATTCTGGGTCTTTTCTGCTTCCATATGAATTTTGAGATTGTTTTCTCTAGATTTGTGGAGAATGCTGTGGCATTTTCTTTGGAACTGGGATTGTCTTGAATCTGTGTGTCATTTTTAGAAGTATAATCATTCTGGCTGTACTGGGTCTGACAATCCAGGACCACTGGATATCTTTCCATTTTCTGATGTCCTCTTCTCTTTTAGAATGATGTAATTCTCATTGTAGAGGTTGTTCACATTCTTGTTAGGTTAATTCCTAGGTATTTAATTTTTCTTGATATTATTGCAAAAAGGATTGTTTTCCTAACTTCTCAGTAATTTCATTACTAGTGTACAGGAATATTTTTGTGTTGTGTTGATTTTGTATGCTGCTACACTGCTGAATTGGTTAGTCATTCTACAAATCTCTTGGTGGAGTTCTTTGCGTCTTACAAATAGAGGATTACTGTGGTTTGTATCCAGATTTCCCCCTAAAGCTTCATGTGGTCCTAGGTGGGGCTTTTCAGAGGTGGCTGCATCTAGGGTATACTGCTGGCATCAAGGATATGATGTTGGGGTTGATTCATGGTACATGCAAGCAGGAAGGCTGCCCCATCCTAGATGTGAGTGATATCTGTTGTAAGTGTGGGTAGCCTGGATAATATACAAGGGACAGAAAGAGGGTCGCTGCTTGTTGCTTCTAATTTGCTGCTTGCTCCTCTGCTGCCTTCTGCCTACCATGAACTGGTTTTCCTCTGTGATGCCCCTCTGCCATCCCACCTTGCCTTGGAGCCAGCTGACTATGAACCAAAACCTCTACAAACTGAACCAAATAAACCTTTCCTCCTTTAACTTTGGGTAATGGGTATTTTGCTTCAGCATTGAGAAAAGCAGCTAAGATAAGGATCATGTCATCTACAAATAATACTTTGACTTCATCTTTTCCTATATGTATCTATTTTCTTTCTCTTGCATGATTGTTCTGATTAATGCTTTGAAGCCTATGTTGAATAGGAGTGCTGATAGTGGACATACTTATCTTGCTCCTGATTTTAGAGGGAAAGCTTTTAGTTTTTCCATTTAATGTGATTGTTGGCAGTTGGTTTGGCATAAATGGATTGAGATAAGATCCTTCTATACCTACATTTTTCAGGGTTTTTACCATGAATAGATGTTGCATTTTCCCAAATGCTTTTTCTGCATGTATTGAGACTGTGTGGTTCTTGTTATTGCATCTGTTTATGTGATAGATTACACTTATTGCTTTCCATTTGCTCTGGCTTCATCCTTTTGAGGAAGCTTATTTCATCATGGTGTATAATCTTTTTTTATGATTCTGTATTTTGTTTGCCTGTATCTTATTGATGATTTTTGCATCTATGTTCATTAAAGAGATTGGCTTATAGTTCTTTTTTTTTTTTCTGGATCCTTATTTGATTTTGATCCTTATTTGGTATGATTCTCAGAATAACTATGGAAGTGCAGTCATGATTTTATAAAAGAGTTTGAGGAGTATTAGCATTATATCTTTTCTGAAGTTTTTGTAGAATTTGGCAGTGAATCTGTAAGGTTGTCGGCTGTTTTTAGTTGTTAGGTTTTTTATTAGTACTTTGCCTCTTATTGAATTATTCAGAATTTTTGTCTTCTGGGTTCAGTTTTGTTAATATATATATATATGTGTATATATATATATATATATATATATATATATATAATGATTCTTCTTAGTTCTCCAACTTATTGGCATACAGGTTTGTCTAATAGTTGCTGATAATCTTGTGGATTTTGATAGTGTCCACTTTGATCTCATCTTTTTCATTTCTAACTACTTAGATTTATGTCTTTTGCTTCCTATTTTTGGTAAGCTTGGCTAAGGGTTTATTTTGCTTATTCTTTGAGAAAATCAGGTTTTCAATTGATTCTTTGTATCTTTTTTCATCTCCAGTTCACTGATTTCTGTTCTGATTTTTATAATTTTCTTCCTGGTACTAGCTCTTGATTTGAATTTTTCTTGTTTTTCTAGAACCTTAAAATGCATCATTACAGCTGGGTGCAGTGTAATCTGTGCTGAGGAGGCAGCTCACCACAAATTTGAGACCAGCCTGGGCTACATATCAAGTTCAAGAGCAGCCTGAACTATCTAGCAACATCCTATCTTAAAAAAGAAAGTATAGAAACAATGGGGAGAGACTCTCTTGGTCCTCTTTCATAAGGACACTAATTCCTTCACAAAGGTTCCTTTGTAAAGGACCCTCCTCTTAATACCATCACCTTGGGGGTTTGGATTTCAAAATACGAATTTAGGGGAAGTGGATGCAAACATTCAGACCATAGCAGCCGGAATGGGGAGTCTTCTCAAGGTTTCTCACATGCACGGTTCCTGAGGTGTACATTGTAGCACCACACAGATGGGTGTGTCACCATCCTAACTTATGATTGTACACAGAGGTCATCCAGAGCAGCCTAGTTAGAAAGTTTTGTTGAACCCCAATGAAAGTGACCAGTGGTTTAACAAGGACTAATCCAACCTGAACCAATCAGTTCCCCTCCCTCTGAAATTTGATCTTTCAACACTGATCTACTTAGTAGCAATAGTAGAAAGAGAAATACAGAAAAAACACAGATTGAGTGGTCTAGTCCTGGGGATGCCAGAGCATTAGAGTAAGAATCAACAAACATCTTCTAAGAAATGATAAAATAACCTAGCAACTAGTTTGTTGCACTGGACCTTGAGTAAAATTGGAGTTTCCAAACTTAATACTTAGTAAGAACATTAACTACTAAGGCAAAAGTACATTGATAAAAATCAAGAAAATGTGATGTGTGCCTGTAATTCTGGCATTCTGGGAGTCTGAGTTAAGAAGATTGCAAATTCAAGCCCAGCCTGGGCAATTTAATGACTTAGTGAGACAGGAAATAAATAAAAAATGAGTTAGGGATGTAATTAGTGTGAATACCCTTGGTTCAGTCCGCACTACCACAAAAAAAGGAAAGATAGAAAAAAGAAAAAAGTGCCAATATTGAAGAGTGCATTTTGTTGCACAGATAAAAATAGCATTGAATTTTTTCTTTTCTTTTCTCTTTTTTCTTTCTTTCCTTCATTTTCTTTTTTCCTCCTTTCTTTCTTTCATTCTTTCTCTTTCATTGGGGATCAAACCTCATACAGTGTTTGCAAGCATTTTACTACTGAGCTACATCCCAGCCTGGGAATTATTTTTTTATGACAGTGTCTTACTAAGTTTCTCAGGCTGGTCTCAAACTTGGAGTGCTCCTGCTTCAGCCTCCCACAGTGCTGGGCTTACAGGCATATACCACCACATTTTGGATGACTTGATATAGAACAGTGCAATAAGGATTGGCTTGGATGGCCCTAATTTTTGTGTTTTTTGTTTGTTTGGTTTGTTTGGTCTTTTTGAGGCAAGGTCTTGCTATGCAGTTCAGGCTGGCCTTGAGCTTACTTTGTAGCTCAGGTTGGTCTCAAACTCTCCACGATCCTCCTGCCTCAGCCTCCCAAGTGCTGGGATTACAGGCATGTGCCACCATGCCCATGATGGCCCAAGTTTTTTTGAGGACCTAAAATCATGAGCAAGACAATAACTGTGAAGTCACAGAGAACTGTATAGTAAACTGGGATGGTGGTGTATAATTCCAGCATTTAGTAGGCTGTAGCAGTTGGATCATGAGTGAAAGGCCAGCAGAGTTTCAAGACTGCAGAGCTATAAATTGTCTCACAAAACAAAGTAACAACAACCCTGGCCCCAAAAAACTGTAGAGGAAGAACTGTTTCACTTCCATGATCTGACTTATTTAAGAAAGGGGATATGAAGTAAGGATTATACAGGGTACAAAATCAACACACAAAAATAAATTGCATTCCCATGCACTAGCAATGAACCTACAGAGAAAAAAATCAGGAAAACAATTCCATTTACACCAGCTTCAAAAAGAATTAAGTCAGGTATGGTGACACATGCCTAGCATTTGGGAAGCTGAGGCAGGAGGATCTATAAAGTGAGCTGAAGGCCAGCCTGAAGGGCATAATGAGACCTTCTCTCAAAAAGATTAAAAAAAAAAATTAAATACCTAGGAATCTACCTAATAAAAATTACAGAACTCAGAAGAAAAAAATTCAAGATGAATTCAGAAAATGGAAAGACATCCCTATTCTTGGATTAACAGAATTAACATTGTTACAATGGCCATATTACCAAAAGTGATGCATAGAGTCAATGTAATCCCTATTAAACTGCCAACAAAATAATTCACAGAACTAGGAAAAGCAATACTGACCTTCATTTGGACTCAGAAAAGATCCAGAATAGCTAAAACAATTTGAGCAAAAAAGCTTCTCCACTTCTTGCCATAGTAATCTGTGTACACCCACGTAATATACAGCATATTTAGAAGCAGCCAAGTCTCTGCCCAAAGTAAGAGTTTGAGGGAGTAAATAAACCAAAAGTACAGTTATTACCAGTGGGAAGACCACTGACAGGGTGTAGAACAATGGTGGTGATGTGGAGAAAATTGATTAATTGAACAAACCATCATCTATCTAACTGAGTAATAAAGACGAAGATAACATTATGTAATACAACATCCAATGGTAACCCCCTATTATTTTCTCTGTAATCTGGTATTTCCTTTATTGTTTTTGTGTTGACAAATGCGGAGACAACACTATGTAATACAGCATCCAGTGATGGTTCCCTATTGTCTCCTCTGTAATTTGTATACCCTTTATTGATTTTGTTATAACAAATATGAAGATAGCTATGTTATATAGCATCCAGTGCCATTTCCCTACTATCTTCTCTATAATAGTATTTTCTGTATTGTTTCTGTGTTATTCTGGGTTCTTTTGTCTTAAAAATAAAATTAAAAAAAAATTTGAGCAAAGAAGAGTGATGCTGGAGGTATCACTCTACCAGATTTCAAACTATACTACAAAGCCATAGTAACAAAAACAACATAGCACTGGCAACAAAAACAGAAATGTGAACCAATGCAACAGAATAGAGGACACAGAAACAAACTCAATTACCTATAGTCACCTTTTGACAGAGGAACCAAAAATAGATGCTGGAGAAAAGATAGCAGTTGTTGGTTTTGGTGTTTTGAGACAAGATTTCCCTATATAGTTCTGGCTGTCCTTGAACTGTACAACCAAAACTGGTCTTGAATTTGTGAGATCCTCCAGATTCAGCCTCCTGAGTACTGGGATTATAGGCACGCACCACCACTCTCAGCTTATGGGGGTTAATTTTTAAGGTTCTGTACACATTCTAGATATCAGTTCTCTGTTAGAAGAGTAACTAGCAAAGATTTTCTTCCATTCAGTGAGTTTGCTCATGACAGTGATACAGGAAAATAAAAATTCCCAACCTAAATGATATCTGGGATGAGTTCATGTTCTGTAAAACTGAAGAATGAATTTTAGGAACAACGGAGGTTACAAGCAGAATATATTTATTGGGGGGAAAGAAAGCTTCTGTCCAAGAGAGGGGTAGAAGGGGGCCTGAGTGGGTTGCCCTGGAGACTGTCTTTTCTAGGGAATTTATAGACCAAAACCACGAAGTAAGGCGTGTCCAAGGTAGGTGATAAATGGACAAAACTATAGTCAGCCTGTAATCCCAGCCCTAGGGAGGCTGAAGTAGAAGGATCCTTGCAAGTTCAAGATCAGCCTGGACTACAAAGGGAGCTCAAGCCAGCCTGAACTGCATAGTGAGACCCTGTCTCAAAGAGACAACAAACAAACAAAAACCATGTTTTTAGATACCAACTGATTACCGCTACAAAGCTGTAAAACACTGGTTAGAGGTTCTGAGAAGTTGAAGCTTATCATGCTCCCATAAAACCTGGCAAAAAAATAAATAAAAACTGACCATCTAGTGTGGCACGTCGTATGGGTCATGTTAAACTTTGTTCTTCCAGACTTCGTGTTCGGATTGAGATGCTAAATTACTGCATGATCTTTGACAAGTTCTTTAGCTTCAGTGAGTCTCAACTTTCTCTCTTACTGTAAAAGGGGTTCAAAGTACAGCACCTATTCATTAGGGTTACTATGAGACTCAAATGAAATAATCTATGTTAAAGAACATGTAGGGCATGGTAGCACACGCCTGTAATCTCAGCACTGTGGAGGTGAAGGCAGGATGATTGTCACAAGTTTGGGACCAGCCTGAGCTACAAAGTGAGTCTAGGCCAGCCGGAACTGCATACCGAGACTGTCTCAAAAAAGACCAAAACAAAACCAGTTTCTGGAGCAAGTTTGATAAATGATGGCCACAATTATTCTGTGATAGTAGGGGAAGACGAGGGAATTCCATCATCCCGGAGTTCACCAACAAAATATTCGAAATGTTTCAGAGCAGTTTCATTTTCTCCCTGTGCGACGAAAGCATTTGCTGCCTGAAGTCTCCCAGTTCTCAGAATCTTTCAGGCTTGACGGGCGGTAATTATGTTAATGTCCGTTTCTGCATTTAAGGAGCCAGTTCAATCATTAAAAGTCTTTCTTTAGTTCTTAGTCCGATCACTAGGGCTAGAAGAGTGTTGCCGAACCGAGTAAATAAAAATAGAGCATCACTTCACCAATAATTTATACAGCTTAAATGTGGACTGATCTTCACGACCGCTAGGGAAGACCTTCTTACAATGTTCTTTGAAATCTTTTTGGGGTTTTTTTTGGAGTTAAAGGGGATACTGCTCCAAGGTCAGCAGTCGAGCAGGGTTCCGTGGCCTTGATGCTCCCTAAAACCTCTCCGGCCTTTCTTGCCTTCCCTCCACCCGGACGTCTCCGTCTGAGCCCCGCCCATGCAGGCGCAGCGTCCCGCCGAGACGCGAGCGGGGGAGGCGGGGCCGAAACCGAATTTCATTGTTCGCGGGACCGACTCTTCCCGAAAGAGCCCGTTGGCAGCGCCTGCGCAGTACGCGCTCTTTGTGCCAGGCTGCAGCAAGCTGCTTGTTTGTGTGCGTCTCTTCCCTAGGGCGTGGAGGAGGCACCCAAGGGCGGCGCTTCCTCGTCGCACTCGGATTGGGCTTCCGCAGGGAGGGGGCGGGCCCGAGGCGGAGCCTCCGATAACAACACTGGGAACCCAGAGCCGGGCTGTTTGTTGCTGCGCCGCCTCCGCCCGAGCCATGTTCTACGCTCCTCCGTGGCTCTCAGCAGCAACCGCCACCGCTCGGTGATCACGGGCTTCACTTCCTCGTCTTCCTGCCGAGCCTCCGGACTTATAGCGCTATGACTGTCGTCTCTGTCCCGCAGCGGGAGCCGCTTGTCTTGAGCGGCCGTCTTGCGCCGCTTGGCTTTTCTGCCCGCGGTTACTTCGGGGCCCTTCCGATGGTGACCTCGGCCCCGCCGCCTGTGTCCCGGATCCCAGACCCTCGGGCGCTGCCCCCGACTCTCTTCCTCCCTCACTTCCTGGGGGGAGACGGGCCCTGCCTGGCCCCACAGCCTCGCGCCTCAGCAGCAGCTCTGCCCCACTGCAGCCCGGCTGTGGCGGGAGGCACCTCGCGGGCGGCACCGAAGAAGCGGCGGAAGAAGAAGGTGCGAGCCAGCCCGGCGGGGCAGCTGCCCAGTCGCTTCCAGCAGTATCAGCAGCACCGGCCGAACCTGGAGGGAGACCGCAGTTCGGGCACGGGTCCGAGCCAGGCCGCCGCCTCGGCCTCGGGCCCAGCGTCCGCAGCCTCAGCTGAGGGAGTGAGCCTGGTGCCCGGTCCGCTGCACTCCACGGCGTCGAGCCAAGCCCCGCTCAGGAAGGAGGTGGGAAGCGCGCGGGGTCACGGGGTCGTGGGGCGGGGGCCCGGGTCGGCGGGGTGGGGGCGGGGCGGGGGACGGCTGTTTACTCGGGAGGGAAGTTTCTGTGACGCCCGCTCGCTCGGTCTTGCAGGGGGAGGGGAGGCAGGCATGCGCTGGCACTGCTGATTGGCTCCCGGAAGCCGACCAATGAGAGGAGCGGCTGCGCCCCAGCAACAGCCCCGATTTAGCAGGCTGGCGGCGTTCCAGGGGGTTTCGGCGTAACGGGCGCGCGCCGGGTGGGGGAGGGCCGCGCCCCGCGGGGGCCTGACGTCAGTGCGCGCTACGTGCCGGGCGCTGCTGCGTTCATGAAGGCGGCGGGGCTGACGGGGGCGTTCGGGAAGGGGCAGGGGGCGGGGCTCTCCGGCCGTCGTGCTCCTGGCGCGTCTTATCCTCGGCACGCGGAGCGGGCTTGAGTCCTGCCGGTGGGGGCCGCCGGTAGCTCACCTTCGTGTGGCTGGGTTTCCGCAGAGAGGTCGGGTGTCCTCGGTCTCTGGACGCCGCGGGTCCGACTTGCTTCAGGGGACTCTGAAGTTGCGGAGTTGGCGGCAGAGGCTTTAGGGTTCTCACCTTTTTGAAGGGATGGATTTTGTGTGCGAAGTCCCTTGGATAAGCTGAATGTGTTCCGCAGGTCCCGATGTGTACGGGACTGGGCTTTTTAAATGGCCGTAGTTTTTTTGTGTTCAAAATAAGTTCTCGTAAGAAAAGTGAACAGTGGAAATGACGTTTTGCGGACCAGTTGCGTTGCTATCGAATTTGGACAAAATGGGTCAAAATTTCCAACAGAATTAAATCTAACCTGATTAAAGAGTTATTTTGGTTCATTGGGTTTTCTGGGTTTGCTTTTTAGGGGGAGTCGTCTTTTTGAGACAGGGTGTCGCTATGCAGTTCAGGCTGGCTTTAAGCTCACTTTGTACCCCAGGCTGGTCTCCAACTGGCAACGATCCTCCTGTCTCAGCCTGCCGGGGTGGGATTACAGGTGTGCATCACCATGCCTGGTGGTTTTATTGTTTTACAAGAGGTAATAGGGCTTGAACGCGGGCCTTGGCCCTGAGTTTCATCTACTGCCCAGTTTTTATTGTCTCTAGGTTGCCAGGGCTGGCTTCAAATTTGCTGTCCTTTCTCCATCTCCCACAGGGTGGGATTTCAGGCCTATGCCACCAAGCCTGGTTAAAACGTTTATTGACTTCAATTTCAGTGACTTACTGTTTCTTAATGACATGAAAAGTTAACTGTCATTTGTTCAAATAATAGTGGACTGTGAGTGGTTTATTAAGCTGAGCCATCGGGAAAAATTCCATGGTTGTTGAACTGTTAGTGATAATTTAAAAGAACTTTCTGAACTTGTTTCCTGGACAGTAAGATTTCCCAAGTTCTGCTAGCAGCGGCCCTTGTTAACTTGGAGGGCATTACCTTTTAGTGTTCTACTGACCCAATTTCTAGTGTTGAAAGGTCGGTATGGTTGGTTACCTTAACTTTCACATCTGATTGCACCTTTGGGAAAGTAATTCAGAATTGGTAAAACAAGTTGAAGCAGGTTTTTATTTTATTTTATTTTGCGGTGCCAAGGATTTAACTCAGGACCTTGCACTTGCCAGGCAGTTGCTTATGCCACTGAGCTATACCTCTAGACCTGAAGCAGTGTTTAAACCTGGTGGTAAGTAGTAGACAGGAAATGTTTCTTACATGGTATTTATTTGGAAGAGAATTTATTTACTCTTCCTTACAGTTGTAGATGAACGGGGTTCTTTTGGTTGCTAATTCTGTAGAACCAACTCATGTTGTGCACTGGTACAAGGCCTGCATATTTGGACATCTAGCAGTGCAACTGAACTTACGAAAAGAAAATATGTACAATATATGATGCGAGCTTTATTAGTGATTTTTATTTTGAAATTATATTCACTTTCGTGTTTCTTGTCTTTGTAGGTTTTAAAGTCAAAGATGGGAAAATCGGAGAAAATTGCCCTTCCCCACGGGGGCCAACTTGTTCATGGTATACACTTGTGTGAACAACCAAAGATAAACAGACAGAGAAGCAAATATAACTTGCCACTAACCAAGATCACCTCTACAAAAAGGAATGAGAATAACTTTTGGCAGGATTCTGTTTCGTCTGATAGAATTCAGAAGCAGGAAAAAAAGCCTTTTAAAAATACTGAAAACATTAAAAATATGCGTTTGAAGAAATCAGCATTTCTTACTGAAGTAAGCCAAAAGGAAAATTACGCTGGGGCAAAGTTCAGTGATCCGCCTTCTCCTAGTGTTCTTCCGAAGCCGCCTAGTCACTGGATGGGAAGCACTGTTGAAAATTCCATCCAAAATAGGGAGCTGATGGCAGTACACTTAAAAACGCTCCTAAAAGTTCAAACTTAGATTTCAGTATGTATGTAAAACATAGTTTTTCCCAAATCCCCGGACTCTTTAAAATTGGTACATAAGTGGAGATTGGTACCATTCAAGTGCAAAAGATGAGTTTAGAGTTACATACAGCTTGTATTTTATATTTTGTAAATACTGTATACCATGTATTATGTGTATATTGTTCATATTTGAGAGGTACATTATAGTTTTGTTATGAAAGTATGTATTTTGCCCTGCCAGTGTGGTAGGTGTTTTGTATATATAGTGGACAAATTTTAACTGTGCTAAGGCACATGGAAGACTGATTTATTTGCACAAGGTACTAAGATTTTTTTCAAGAAACAGCTGTTAAATCTCAAAGTGAAGATCTAAATGTGAACGGTTTTTTAATGCACTACTGAAGCTTAAATCTGTGGCACAATCATTGTAAACATGGGGTTTGTCTGTGTTTCTCTAATTGATTTCTGCCTTCAAATCTGTAATTGTTGGAAAATTCCTATTCTCATTTTTACCAAATTTAATTTGTGGGTTTTGGTATATAGCCATTATTCAAATTTAAGATGCCTCTAATTGTAATGCCAACAGAATTGGTTGTAATCAAATTTTAAAATAATAATAATTTGACCCTCCCCCCTTTTAAACTAGTCTTGATTCTTTTGTGTATGAATGTTTGTTTGAATGTGACCAAGAGATGATTTTGTGTGAGTGAATGTTAACTTTACATTTTACTTGCTTTGGCTTTGACTGTTTATGCCAAAGCATCCTACAAAATTTAGAAGATTCAAATAACGTTTTTTTTTTGGATACAGGTTCTTGCTCTGTAGTTCAGGCCTAGCCTTGAACTCACTGTGGAGCCCAGGCTGGCTTCAAACTTGTAGTAACTCTCCTGTCTCAACCTTCCCAGTGTTGGGATTACAGATGTGTAATACCATACCCAGCTAGAACATTCAATGACTGAGTAGAAAGAATCCTCTGTTTCACAAATGGAAATGACAATAGGTAATATAAGGCTCCTTCGTGTATAACTTGGAATTCCAAGGTCTTATTTAAGTGTAGTCCAGACTGGCCTCCCATCTAGAAGGTCCTCTTGCCTCAAGCTTCCTGAATAGAAAATATATTTATGTGTGAAACATTGTTTTAAATAGAGTACTGTTTAACTCAAATTTTTCAGTGAAAAAAATGACACAAACTGGGCATGGTGATGCACACCTGTAATTCCAGCTCAGGAGGCTGAAGCTAGGAGGATTGTTAGAAGTTTGAGGCCTGCCTGAACTATATAAGACCCTGTCTGAAAATGAGAGGACACTTACTTGGTTCACTGTTCGCATTGATGGAGTTTTGTTTCACTGTTTGCTGTGGTACTAGGAAGTGAACCCATGGTGTAACACTTCAGGCACGCACTCATCGCTGAGCTGTATCTGCCATCTTTGGGTCTCCAGGTTGCTCAGGCTGGCATCAAATGTAGGATTATGCCTTTGCCTCCCAAGTAGCTGAGATCCCTACGTGTGCACACCTAGCTTTTTTCTTTTTTTTTTTTTTCTTTTTAACCAACAAAAACATAATTTGAAGATAGTAGATAGTTTGGATTCTAAAGCTTACTTGAAGATGAATATGACAGTTTATGTAGTTGGACTTTGTGAAAGTACGGACATTCAGACATTCTCAGGAGTGTGTGTATGTGTTTATATGTGTGTTTCCTGCTGAGAAATTATAAAAGTAGAACTCTGGGCTTTCTGTTGTACAAAGCTAAAGTTGATCTCAGTGGAAGTCTTTGAGTAATCAATTGCTTGGTATTTATGTGAAAAAAAAGATTAAAGAGTGTACAGGCTGTGAGGTGGGAGATGAGAAAGGTGCTACCTGGAGCTACGTTTTAGAGTTTGCATCACTCAGAATTGTTAAAATTTTTCAAAGAACGGCCGTGGCATACACCAAGTATTAAACAGGTTTCCAGTTTGAAGAGTGAGCGGAACTGGCTGAAGGTGCAAGGAAAAGTCAGTGAACTTAAAAGTTGATAACTGGAGGTCTTCCTTGGAGTATCCATTGCTAAGCTACTTTGCATTTTTCTCATTAAAATCCCCTCGTACATGTCTTCCAGTGTATTTTTGTGGCTGTGTAAGCACAACAATGTGTTCTGTAGTAGTCAGCAGCTTCAGGCCTGCATTTAAACTAGTAGTTCGGTAAAAGGGCTCATCAATTGCAAGGCATGAAAGCTTCATAAGTGTGAGTAGAAAAGTTGCTGCATCTTTGGCACCACACTAGAGAACGAATGTCAGTGTGTGATTACCACTTCGTACTAAATTTTCAAGGTGACTTACACTTGGATACTGAGTCTGTCCACACATCACCTGTGACATCATGGAAGGAGCTCCTGTTAACTTGCATTAATCTTGGTGCTAAGTATTTTGTTAAGTGTCTTTATTGGTCAGGAATAGCCTGGGCAGCAAAAGATCTAAAGGCTAACAGGAACCATTCTTTTCAAACTTCAACATAGTTCTTGATACAAATTTTGCAGTGGTTTATATAGTTTATAAGCTAAAAGACTGAAATGTTAGGCAAGTAATCCTTAGGTCCAACATTCAGGTTTTGAGCGCAGCACAATATAATCAGCTCTTTCCATGTATTAGTGTAAACAGTAATGTAAAGCTAGCATGCTGTACTAATGTGGAGATCCAGTAATGTTGGGCTTGGGGAAAATGGTTCATATGTTTTTCCCTCTTGGAACCTAAGGACCCAATCCAGGGTCTCCGGAGTGCTACGCCAATGCTCTATACTCCCAGAGGTTTCTGGAGGGTGGGGATTGGTCTCACTATGTAACCCCAGCTGGGGTTGCGTTTACAATCCTGCCTCAGCCTCCTCAGTAGCTCAGATTATAGGCATTCCGAAGCACTGCACCCAGCAGCAGTTTCTTTTTCCTGGTACTTGATTTAACATATTTGGAAGCCACATGAGCCAGGTGTGGTGGTATGTGCCTGTAATCCCAGCACTTGGAAGGCTGAGGCAGGAGGATCTCTGCCAGTTCAAGGCCAGCCTGAACTACATAGTGAAATCCTGTCTCAAAACAAAGGGAGCAACTGGGGTTGTAAAGAGAGATACAATGTCCAGTTGAGAGTTGATAATATTTGCAAGATATATTGTAAGAACATTAAAGACCTTGACTTCTAGGGCTGGGGATATAGCTCAGTGGAATAAGTGCTTGCCTGGCAAGCACAAGGTCCTGAGTTCAATCCCTAGTACCGCGAAAAAAAAATAAAAAATAAAGACTTTGACTTCTGTGAAGAGTCAATTTTTTTTTTTTTTTTAAGCATGGCAAGTCCAGTTTGAGGGAGGAGGAAGAGAATGAACTGCTTGAAAAATTGGTTGAGGTGTGATGAACATTTTGGGAGGGTAATAATTAAGACAACACTTGAGCATGTTTTAGTTGCTCAAAACAAGAAAAGGGCCTTTTGACATTGTCAAGAGGGAACAGAAAGACTTTATTTGGGGGAGGCAATTTCAGAGGTACAGTTGAGCATCTTGATGGGGAAAAAGGTTTTTAAATGACTAGGCAGACAAAGTAAGCAATTAGGGAACTGGGCAGCGGAACTGGAATTACAGAGGAAACTAATTTTCATTTGGCTTGTTGAACTTTGAGGTACCTGTGGGACATCTTTGTGGAAAGGCGTAACATAGATCATACCTAGAGGTACCTCTTTGCTGAGGAGTATACTGAAGCAATAAATAGAAAACAAAAATGCAGCCAAAGATAGTTTGTCTTCCTATACTCTCCATCCTCAGGCAAACGCCTTTACTAGTGACCTGATCCTCTGCCTTCTGTGGACAGCTACAGTTGCCAATTAGTGAATTAGAATGTATTTGCTATCAACTCATAGGGGCTGGTTTTCTACCTACCTATAAGACTGGTATATTCTTTAGTCTTTTATGTGATGCTTTTATACATGTGGACAATTCAGTAAATTTTTCATTACACATAAAGGGGAAGGAACAGGTTATAACTCAAGAAAAATGTGTGCTTTCTTACTGTGAAAGACATCAGAGATGATTCCTGAGGAGAGTGGTTTAGACTTTCAGTTTTTTGTGTTTTTTTTGGCGGTACTGGGGATCGAACTCAGGACCCTGCGCTTGCTAGGCAGGTGCTTATTCCACTGAGCTGTATCCCCAGCCCCTACTTTCAGTTTTATAATGGTGTTAAAGCTGTTTTGTTTTCAGGAGAAGTTGAACTTCAAATTTTATTTCCTGGCTACCGATACGAAGTAAGATCCTTGCTAGTGATGCTGGGCGACAGAAGTGATCCGCAGCTCCCAGTCAGCCCTTGGACTGTGTGGGTAAACAACTAATACTCTAATGTGTGCTGTGTGATCTGGTAGTTGAGGTATATTAAACGAATTTTCAGTTTCACTGGGTTTATTGGGTTGTAACTCCCATCATTACTTGAGAAGCCACCTGCATTGCTAATTGCATTATTTCAAGGCTGATGAAACGTATTCATGAGGTGCACAAGTTTACTCCAACATTTAAGAGTTTGTTACCTGACTCGTTGATGAATCCAAATCACAAATACATTGTTACAAGTCTAAAATCTTGGGGAAAGGGATGGCAGGTAAGTGGTATTTTGGGGTTTATTTTTGAGACAAGGTCTTACGTACTTCCATGTGGAACTCGATCCTTCTGCCTCATTCTGAGCACTAGTATTAACAGGTATGGGCCACCACACCTGGCTATTTCCAGGTTTAATTAAAAAGCTGAGTTCTCTTGGTTCATTTTCAGGCTTTTAAAATATAAAAGCCCTTTGCTCCTTTTGTAAACATTTTGATGGCTTTTTATTATTTCCAGCATACAAATGTTTGATTTAAATTGAACTCAAAATTGCTTAACACAGTAAGATCTTCAAACAGAAAGACTTTTTGTGGTAGTGGTCGAACCACATTACCTTCAGACTGAGATATATTCACCATCCCATTTTAATTTTTTTTTTTTTTTTGAGACAGAGTATTGAACTGTGTAGCCTAGACTGGCCTTGAGCTCAGCAACCCACCTGCTTCAGCCTCCTGAGTGCTGGGATTACAGGCTTGTGCCACTATGCCCAGCCCTTTTTGTTATTACAGTATTTGTTTGCTCATTTATTTATGTACTGCTGAGGCTGGGGATTGAATCCAAGGGTTTCACACATACTAGGCAAGTGCTCTACCACTGAACTACAGCCCATTTTGAGAAAGGGTCTTGCTAAGTTGCCCAGGCTGGTCTGGAATTCCAATCCTGTCTCCCAGAATGCTGGTATTACAGGCCTACACTACCACACCTAGCCGAGCAATCAAACAGATCTTCCTAGAACAAAATGAAAAGCTGTTTGTTGGGGTATGATGATCTGCTTATTTATTTAGTTTGTGATACCAGGGATTGAACCTATGGCCCTAGGTGTGTTAGGTAATGGCGTATTCTGCTCAAAGGTACATCCCCAGCCTTTTTAAAAATTTGTTTCATCAGATTGCCTAGGTTGGTCTGGAACCTGGAATTTTCTTCTCAACTTGAGTAGCTGGCATTACAGGCACGGGCCACTGTGCTTACATTTTAGCCATTCTTCACATGCTATCTTTAAGACTTGCAATTCATCATAATTTTTTGGTGGTTTCATAGTATTGCCAGGTAGTCCAGGCTGGCCTTAAACTCACTGCCTCGCCTCTTGTGTGCTAGGATTACAGGTGTGTGCCACCTTGCCCAGTTTGTCCTAATTATTGTGCTATTTCAACTTGACATGTTGAATCAATTTGAAATGTTTATCTAATACTTTGTTTATCTAACACTTTCAACTTGGGACTATTCTATTTTTAAAAATATGTTTGACCCAACTGTTTGTGCTTCATTTATGTAACTTTATAACACATTTTCATCTTTTTTCCTACTTCCCCTCATTCTCAGAGCTTGAACAGCCCACCATCACCACCACCACCACCACCACCACCTCCATGGCCACCTGTGGTACTGAGGATTAAGTCCAGTGACTCACCAGGGCTAAGCAAGCATTCTGCCACTGAAGTATGTACATTCCCAGCCCTTTTAAATTTGAAATAAGGTCTTAGATAAACTTTTGTCTCTGGCAATGGGATCAGAGTACAGGCAGTGATGATTTGTATGTATGTGTGGGGATTGAAGCCATGGCTGTACATTTTGCTACATTCCCAGGTCTAATGGCAGCAATTCTTATTTGTAATATAATTTGTTACAATTATATTTCAGCTGGGCCTGGTGGCAAGGACCTTCTCAGTACTCAGTGGTGAGGATGAGGATTTTGAGGCCCAATGGGGTACATATGGAGTCCCTGTCTCAAAAAGCAAAACCTCAAATTTTTATCTGAAACCTTAAAAGTCATAGCCAGGTATGCATGCCTATAATCCCAGCACTCAGAGGCTGAGGCAGGAGGATTACTAAGTCCTAACCCAGTGTGATAATGCACACACTTAATGTCGGCACTGGTGTTGTTGAGGTAGGAGGACTGAGTTCCAAGCCAGGCGAGGCTACTCAGTCAGTTCAAGGCTACCTTACACTACCCAGCAAGACCCTGTCTCAAAAACAATACCCTAAATAACCAAATCCAGGAATCAAATTTGAAAAGAAATTAGCCCAGTGGCACAAAATTAAATTCTAAGTTCCAAGTAAAATTTCTAGCAAGTTCATCCATTATCTTGTAGCAGTTACAAAGTATTAGCTGCTACACAAAAATTATTGGCCAGGGAGAAAGAAAACAAGCAGCTGATTGGCCATGTTTAACTTTCTTTGCCCTTAATGTGTCCTCTGTGATCTTCAACAGTGACAGTATACCCCTGCACAAAACCTGGGAAGTACCTAACTACATGTATTCTCTTTAAAGGGATTGACTGCAGATGTCTAAAGCAAAAACATTTATTTGCTTTATTGTCAGGTGTGGTTGCACATACCCATAAACCCAGCACGGGGGAGACTGAGGCAAGAGGATCAGTAAGAGTTCGAGGCCAGCCTGAACTATATAGCAAGACCCTGCCTCAAAAAAACAAACCAAATCAAAACACGTTTTATTATTAGACAGTATTATCCTAAGTATCTCTCTTAAATGGCCCGAGAAACAATTTTGGGACAAAGTGAACCTCAGAATAGATATTTCCAGAAAACAATCTTCTAGGAAATCCAGCCAATTACTTTTTGTCCTGAGTCATGGGAACATACTCAATGAAGCCTACAAGCATTTCCTTTCCTAATTCTATGTCCTCATTTCGCCCTAAATATTATATTAAGCATCTATCTCTCAAAGACTTTGCTGCTCCCAAAAATCAGTGTCAAGAAGATGACTTTGGAGCCCAGGTATTCCCCAGCATCCCAGTTATGACGGTTGTGATTTAACCCTTCGTTGTAAAAATTAGACAGGTGAATGACCTGAAATCGAGCAGTGTCAAGTACACAGTAAAAGCTCGAGTTTCAGCTTTTCCATCAAACCAAACAGTATCCTCCTAACAAAGGGATTACTATGGAAAACCCAGTCAAAGTTAAATGGGTGCATCGTATGTATGCAGGCATATTGCTTTACTAACATTTTACTTAAGAGATAATTTGTGAATGCAAAGTGAAGACAAACTCAGGGCCGCCTCATACATTCAAGACAAGTGTTCTAACTGAATACTGTTTATGTGTGAATCTACTTATTTAATATTTATCTATTTCTTCACACTTTCTGAATTTTCAATAGTGCTATATAATTTTATAACAAATGAACACTTTAGGGTTGTAGTTTTAAATAAATTTTGCAATGATTAGGAAAAATCTTTTTTGTTGTTTTGAGACAGGGTCTTGCTATGCAGTTCAGGCTACCTTGAGCTCACTTTGTAGCCCCGGCTGGCTTCAAACTAACAATGATCCTCCTGTCTCTCCTATCTCTCGAGATCCTCCTGTCTCAGCTCCCAAGTGCTGGGATTACAAACACACCACCATGCCTAGCCCAGGAAAGATTTATTCAGAAACAATATATATGTATTTATGGTGCTTTCCAAATATTACTGGCAAATAAGTTATTTTTGTAACATTAAATCTTGCATATTCTGCTGTTCAAAAAGCAAAATTTGGGGCTTGATGAGGCTCAGTGGTAGAGTTCTTGCTTTCCATGCACAAGGCCTTGTATTCGATTCCCAGATCCACCAAAAAAAAAAAAAAAAGTGAAATCTGTATTCCAGACAAGCAGAAACAAAGACTCCCATATACTAAAGATACAAAACATCTCTTAAAACATTCTATAAATATGAACTATGGGTTGGTTTTAAATTTTAGTAATATAATTCAATAATATACACAAGTAGGGCTCTGTGAAAATACCTCTGATTTATCATAAATCTAAAACCCCTGAAAAACATAAACTATGAAAATTTTCTTTTGAGACAGGCTGTCACTATGTGGTTTAGACTGGCCTTGAACTCAAAGTGATGCACTTACTTTCCAAGGGCTAGGATTATAGGATTTTGCCACCATGCCTGGCAATAAACACATTTTAAAAGAAATTCTTAGTCACAGCAATTATAAAAGCAACAACTAGGTTAACAAAGTTATTTGGATTTTTAAAAAATGAAAGCAAAAAAGGAAGCAGTATAATGTAAAATTCAGATATTGCAAAATTATTTTTTAAAAAGTTTTGAAGTTCTTAATAAATGATACTAAATAGTCTCAGAAATAAGACATTGTATGTAACTTAAAATACTGAGACAGAGCTCTAAAAAGAAAACATAAGCAGATGAATGCTAATATATAGAAATCATGGTAAAAATATTTTATGTAGTGTAACTACTTTTCAAGTATATTAATGCTTTCTATTTTTTTTCTTCCTCAGTACTGGGTTTAAACCCAGGACCTTTGAACTGAGTTGTTTCCAGCCCTTCTAAGTTTTGAGACAAGTTCTTGTTAGTCACTAGGTTGCCCAGGCTGGGCTCAAACTTGTGATTGTTTTGCCTTAGCCTTGAAGAGTGTAAGGCTTAATATGAATATTTTTCCATAGTGAATGGTACACATTATAACTTTTAATGAAGTAGGTTCAACAAAATCCAGTATTTCTAAAAATATTTCTATCTTTTTCAAGTTAAGATATAGGATACAATTTCCTGTCAACTTATCTATGCTACTCTATTTAATAAAACTAAAAGCTTCTTTGAGCTCAGCAGGCAATACATCCTTTGAATCTTTGATCACTAATACAAATGTACTTTCAGGATTTCAGAATGTTGTTACTTGAACTAGTACCCTACTGGGAACTGGCCCAAGCTTCAACAGAATACACAAAAGAGACAGTGACATCAAACATATGAAGTCATAATTACTCTTTACATGAAAAATGCTTTAGAGTAAAAATAGCTTTGTTAAAGTTGGTATCAGTATAACTAATACTCAATACCCAAGTGGAATTCTAAATTGATTCTAGGTTGGCCATTTTCTTTGAGAAGTAATTTTCTATAACAATGTGAATAAGAAATGGTCCATCATAAATCTTTTTACATCCCCTCCCCTTCCCACCCTGGGAAAGGGGATCTAGAGCTGGAGGGAGGGAGGTGGTGGGGATGGGAAGGAGAATAAAACAATCAAGATATGTACATGTGCCTGCTCCCTAACGTGAATGCAAATTTCATGTACTAAGAAAATAAAACATTTTTATAAAGGTTCATAAAATGGTGACATTAGACACATAATTTGTGGTGTAGGCCCTTAAAACTGAGACCAAATCTTTATTAATCGAAACCTAGAAAGATATTATTTCTTCTACATGCCCAGAAGTAATATCAACTCAAATTTTTGTAAGTCTTGAAGAGTTTTTATTTAACATAATGAGAGATATAATAACTTATAGTAAAGACTGTAGTACTCTTCTGTTTTCACCAACTGTTTTTATGACGATAACTCCGAGATCTGGAATGTGACCGAAAATGAGAATGTTTTGCTGTTTGTGCTTTAGTTGTAGAATTGGTATACCCTTTGGGAGCTTTACAGGGGGATCTTGCTATGGAGTCGGAATGTCTTCCACGTGATCTTGATTTTGTTCCTGAGCTAGTCTGCTTTGGAGGGGAACTTGATTGTGATTTTCCTATTGACTTGGACCTTCTTTGTAAGGACTTGGACCGTGACCGTCCTCTAGAACCAGAATTTCTTCTTGGAGTTCTTGACTGCCGTGCTGAGGTAGACCGCCTTGGGAGTGACTTGGACCGAGATTTAGACTGGCTATAAGAGGATCGCCTGTGTCGAGATCTGCAAATATCCACATATAGTTAGAGCATATATTTCATACAAAGCAATAAATTAAGAAGAAACGTTTTCAGGAACTTACATGCTTTATATAATAGTTATGATTTTATAAGAGAAGCTACAAGTAGCATTTTTTCCTGGGAAATGAATTCAGGGCCTTGTACCTGCTAGGCAAGTGCCCTACCACTAAGAAATAACTTTTTATTACATATTCATTTAGTTCAAATGTAAGAAACGAGTTTATAATATTTGTTATAGTCAAATACATATTTTATAAGTCAGTTCTGAAAAATGCCCTCCATATTTAGTCTAGGTTAAAGAGCGATTCAGAAGTACGAAAATCTGAAGAAAGATTAAAAATAGAGACAGAAAGCAGTTATTTAAAATTTATCAAATAATACTCAAAAACAAAACCAAAACTGGGCATGGTGGCACATCCCTATAATCCTAGCACTTGGGAGGCTGAAGCAGGATTGTGAGTCCAAGGCCTAGGCTACTTACATAGCAAATTTAAGACCAGCCTGGACTACATAGTACTAAGACCCTGTCTCAAAAAAGAAAAACCAAAACCCTCCAAAAGAACAACAACAACAAAAAAGACCTAAATGCAGGACTTCTAGGCCATGCCATGATAGAACAACTGGTACTCATCCTCCCACACAAAACATCTATATAAAGTTACACAACAATTAAAAATATTGTTTGAAAGCATTGGAGAATAAGAAAAGCAGAACTTCTGGTGTTACAAACCTTGACTTCTTTACCAAGGCCATTTTCTACATGACATCATGGGGAAATTGAACCCCCTGGGGAAATTGAACCCCCAAATAGCTGTTTCACTAAATGAAAGGGATAAACACACACACACACACACACAAAACTCAGGGCCACATCAATGGCTGGGTGACTAATCCCAGAAATGGGAGAACTGTAGCCAAGTAGAACTCCTCATATCTCCCTGCCTAACAAATTCTCCGTAAGTCTTTGGCTGTCTTTAAGTTATAAGTATATAGAACAAGATGCCAGCAAAAATAGCACCTGGGAAGTCCAAGAAGTGAAGTGAATTTTTATCACATAGTGCTGAAAGATAAGCTAGAGTTCAATCCACTAAGACTGAAGATCCCTGGACAATGATCCAGACTTTTAATAATCACCTAGAAGGGACACATCCTAGAGGTAAGGGCCATGGTATAGGAAATACATCCATTTCATTAACACACAAATCACACCTGCATAGGATGAAGATGATCTGCCAGTACTCTTGTCTATCAGAAAAGTTTTCTTCGGAGGACAATTATATCATCCAAATCCTCTATGAATTTTTCATCTACCATGTCTAATATCCATATTTTTAAAGATGAGGTATTGGGAAAAACTAGGCAAACATGACTAAAAGCAAGGAAAGTAAAAGAAAAGGAGGAAGTTGTTCAGATTACCAGCTATAGGCATGCAAAATTGATAAAAAAATTAAGCATTAACTATTCCTTTCAAAATTAGTAGTACAATTATCTTAGCTATCTTGTGTGTGTATGTGTATTTCCCTTCTTTTTTTAAAGATAATGATCCAACAAAAAAGACCTAAATGCAGGACTTGTATAATATAACACCATTATTGATTTCCTATCATCTTGTTTTAGAATTGTGTATCACTTTTAATGTTTTTTTTATTTTCTATTTTCTTTAAAATAATTTGAGGTTTTTTTTGGTGTTTTTGAGACAGGATTTTGCTATTCAGTTCAGGCTGGCTTTAAACTTTCTTTGTAGCCCAGGCTGGCCTCAAACTTACAGTGATCTTCCTGCCTCGACCTCCCGAGTGCTAGGATTACAAGTATGTGCCACTATACCTGGTTAAAAAAAATTTCCAAAAAAAAGGAAGATGAAGAGGAGGGAAAAAAGAAACAGACTCAAAGTAATCTGAGTATTAACATAGAAATTTTAAAAATTACTATGACTAATGTGTTCAAGAGAGAAGAAAACAGACAAAATGCACAAAGGGAGAATTTCAATGGAAAATTTGAATCCATAAAAAGAAACAAATAGACATTTAGAAGTGAAAATATATCTAGAATTAAAAAGTCATTGGATATCAATGGAAGAGAGCAGAGGAGACAGAAACAGAGGAAACAGAAACACCCTTAGCTATTTCATCTTTGACAAAGGTGCCAAAATACACATTAGAGGAAAGGCAGCCTATCTAACGAATGATGCTGGGAAGACTGGCTATCTATCTGCAGAAGACTGAAGCTTGACCCATATCCTTACGGTACACAGTACTAAAGTCAAAATGAATCAAGATCTAAGCATTAAAACAGAAGCAATAAACCTATAGGAAGATGCAACACACTTGAAGTCATAGATGTAGGCAAGAGCTTCCTGAACAGAGCTCCAATTATAAAAGAAATATTAACAAGAATTCAGAAATGGGATTATATCACATTAAAAAGCTGCATAGCAAAGGAAAATATCAGCAAAATGAAGATACAACCTACACAATAGGAAAAATGTTGCCAGCTATTTCTCAGACAAAGCACTAATATCTAGAGTGCTGTAAAGAACTAAAAAAAAAAAAAATTAAAACCATCTAAAATGGGACACAGTCAAAAACTGGGCAACTGAAGTGAATACTTCTCAGAACAAGTATTAATAGCCCATAAGCATACGAAAAGTGTTTCACATATCTGCCCATTAGAGAAATGCAAATTAAAACAACACTGTGATTTCCTCTTACACCAGAAAGAATAGTAGTTATTGAAAAATTAAATAATAAATCCCAGCAGGGCTTCAGTGAAAAAGAAACCCTTTCTACTTTGGTGGTGGGAATGTAAACTGGTATGGCTACTTTAAAAGTCAGTATGGAGATTTCTCAAAAAGTTAAAGATAGAAATTCCATTTGCTATTCCCCTTCTAGGTGTCTTCCCTAAAGAAAGAAAGACATTACAACAATGATACATGTATGCTAATGTTTATAGCAGCACAATGTCATAATAGTCAAATCCTGGAAGTAGTCGTATATCCATCAATAGATGAATGGATAAAGAAAAGGTATCTATCCACAATGGAATACTACTTGGCTATAACAAAGGATAAATTTGATCATGTGTGAGCACTCAGGAGGCTGAGGCAGAAGAATTTCCATGAGTTCTGCCTTAACTACATAATGAAACCCTGTCTCAAAAAACAAAAAGCAAAAACAGTGCCAAAAAAGGATAAACTGAAAATATTTGTAGGAAAATAGATACACCTAGAAAATATGTTAGTGAAATAAACACATAAGCTTAAATATGATATGGTACCTTTCAGTTAAGTAAAGCAAAGTCAATTTGGTAGAAGGAAACAGGAAGATATTTTGCAAACAGGAAAGGGGTCCAAGAGCCCAAGGGGAGGTGTGGGAGGAAGGGAAGGAAAAAGAGAAGTAAAAAGATTTAATATGTGTCATGTACATGTACCAAATACCCACAATTATATGTCATAAATATGAACTAAAAATAATAGTATTAGCCACAATAATGAAAATGGGAAAAGAGGACCCAGAGGTGGTGAAGAAGATGGGTGGGGACAGGAAGGTTAATAAGAAAAGAATCAAGACCTGTTACATACGTACACCCCCTCCCTAGCATGAATGCAAACTTCATGTACTGCAAACATGCGCTAATAAAAGAAAACATTTTAAAGTCACTGGATAGATTTGATAGCAATCTGGACACACACAAAAGAGACAGTGAGCTGGACTGAGGTGCAGTGAGAGAAAAGGTTTAAGAAACGCAAGGCAGAGCCTGAGAGGCATGGTGCACAGCCACACAGTCAAGAGGAAAGACTCGGTAAGGCAGGAGTAGTGTTTCAAGACGTAGTGGCCTAGGATTTGCCCAAACAAAGGCATAAACTCACAATGCAAAGAGCTCAATACATCTCACATAGAATAAGTACAAAGAAAACTACAACAGTCAAGCTGCTGCAAACTAAAATCAAAGAGAAAACATGGAAAAGCTGCCAGAAAAAAAGATGATCTGGGAGCAATAACAGTAAGGCCAACAGCTGGCTGTGTACGTCGGAGAAACAGCTGGCACTGTGGGGAGGAGGAGGAAAGTGTCTGCCCGCCAGAACTACAGCTGCAGCAAAAACGGTATCCCTCAAACATCCGTGAAGATAAGATGCTTTCAGCTAACTTCATTTCCAGTACACCTTTTCGGTAAGAAATAATACAAATTCTTCAAACTGAAGGAAAGTGATCCCAGATAAAAACAATGAACTAAAAGGCTTGAAATAACCCTGGAAAGTAACTGTTTCCCTGGTGCTGAGGGTTGGACCCAGTGGTAGCCAAGTGGTCCACCATTAAGCTATATCCTCTGCTCTGCCCCTTTTTGAGCTGGGGTCTCACTAAGTGCTCATATTTGCCTCAGCCTCCGGAGTGCTAGGGATTACCGATGTGTACCTCAGTGCGTGGCTGTGAATGCAATTGCTATAAAATATATGCTAGAGTCAATGAACTGTTTTCTAGGGATTACTGAATTTCACTCATACAGAAAAAACAAAATGGGAAAAAAGTCCTTGACAAAAATTACTAAATAAGAAAAGATGCTATATTTGGACTAAAGAAGGCTGAGTGACCCTGTGAACATTCTTCAGGAGCATTCAGAGTTCAAATACACACGTTTACTGAAGTAAGTCAACAAGGATTTATGAAATACTGTCAGTTAGGGGCTACCACTAAATACTGGGGCTAAAAATATGAAAAAGGTACAGAGAGCCACGTGTGATGATGCATGCCCGTAATCCTAGCAATTAGGAGGCTGAGGTCAGAAGGTCACCTCAAGTTGGAGGCCAGGCCGGGCTACACAGTGAGCTCAAGGCCAGTCTCAACTACACAGTGACATCCTGTCTCACAGAATAAAAACAGTAAGTCGAAGAATTGCTAGTCTACTGAAAGCAATAAACTGCGTTTTTTCCTACATATACTAAAGGCACATTTACTTTATACTGTCTATACTTGCAGAATACATTATGCTTGTATGTGTATATTGTAATCCATACACACACACACACACACACACACACAAAACCAGATCCTTACAAATACACTGAGGACCAATTCAAAATTTGTGATCTCTGTAATACAGTTTTTAAAAGGAGAAAAATGAGTTTAGGAGGTTAAGTAATGGTTTTATGACTAGTACAAAGCAGATAGCATTGTCTTGAAAGATGTGGTCCTTCTCTGCCTGACACTCCATGATGATTTGGGATAATTAATGGTCACTTTTTTCTCTCCAAACAAGTGTTACAATTTTACTTCTCCCATCCAAATACTAACCAAGCCCAACCCTGCTTAGCCTTTTTACTTCTAATAGAAGGCAGGAAATGATGTGAATATTCACCTTATTTAAATCAATCAGGAGAAAAAAGTTGATTAACTAAGGCTCTAATTAATGTCATTGGAAAGAAATTGTTAATGAATCTAAGGAACAACTTTTCTTACGAACTAAATCTTTTTCATACACAGGTACCTAAAATATGAATTCACAGTAATCTAAGCTTTTGAACACCACTCCCTTACAAAATATGCATGTCCTCTATGAAGCTTGAAGCCATTCTGGCATTAGTGCTACTTTCCTGTACATAGGCATACAAATTAAAAATAAATATAACCTTGTATTTGAGGTAGAAACTACTTAGCGTTTTGGTTTTGTTTTGTTTTGTTTTTTGACACAGGGTCTCACAATGTAGCCCATGCTAAGCCTCCTCCTTTAGCCTCCGAAGTGCTGCAATTACATGCATGTGCTACTATGCCTATCTTAGAAACTCTATCATAGCTCAGATCTCAAACTGTCAGTCAGTATCCCCTGGCCATGGGACAAACCAGATTACTTTAGGATGCAAGGCAGATCTGTAGTGTTACTATACCAGAGGATGGATAACAGTAAGTTTGAAGTTCCAAATTATGCTATAGATGTTTAGAAATAGTGTTTCACTCATTTTATTAATGGCCAATCCTGACGTAGGTCCCTTGGCTTATCAAAGGGGTTTAAAGCTTCCCCACCTTCAATACCTCTCCAAAGATGGGCCAAAATCAAATCACTTTGTTCATGTCACAGAAAAGGTACCTGTGTGATAATGCACGAGGGTTCTGACTAGGTCCCATTTTCTAGCAACTAGGAATTTAGCAGTTTTCTTAGCTATGAGAAGTCATAAAGGGAGCGTGGTTCACTCTTCGTGTGTCTTCCTTCTACTTCAGCCTGGTCTGTGGGGCTGGAGACAGGGAATGCAGCCCCTGTCTGTATATGCCACGGAAGACTTTCTTGTCTCACCTCTGGGAGGTGAAAAGTGGGACGACTAGAGAAGTGGCAGTAAACAAGCCTTGGAGACCAGCTTTCACCGGAAGCTACGTGCACCTCAATTGTTTACCAGCCAGCCAGCCTAGTCAGAGAGCAAGGGTTTGTTTTAAATGCTGATGATTCTTTGAGAATAGGATTCAGCTTAAAATTCTACATGCCTGTGCAAAATTAAAGAATTAAAATTTAAGATACATACTATTAAAAATTTAGGCATGCCAATACAATTCCAGCTACTATTTCACTAACTTCATGTAATTTCAGTTGTGATTTATTATTATTCTAACAGATTTCAGTTGTGATTTATTATTATTCTAACAGAAACCAGCCCACAGTTAGCAAAACAGATAACTTGCAAAGATCTTTTCCTCTCAAATTCACTACTTATGTCTTCCTGCAATATTACTATACTTGATAGTTTACCTTTTAAATAAATTGACATATTGTTAGTCAATCCTCTTTCACAATAATATTATGTTAAATTGTAATATAATTAATTGTAATAATTTTCACAATTCACAATTTTGATAACTTTGAGACAGGGTCTCTCTATGTAGTTCAGCCCAGCCTTGAACTCACTATGTGACCCAGGCTGGCCCCAAACTCTTGGCAATCCTCCTCCCCCAACCTCCTGAGTGCTGGGATTATAGGCATACACCACCATGCCCAGCAAGACTGTGAATTATTGGGCTCATTTAGGAAAATTTTAGTTACCTAGAATTATTCACCTTGTCAAATATATGTACTTTTTCTTTTTTTTGAGACAGGGTCTCCCTATGCAGTTCAGCCTGGCCTTGAGCTCACTTTGTAGCCCAGACTGGTCTCGAACTTGCAATGATCCTCTTGCCTCAGCCTCCTAAGTGCTGGGATTACAGGCGTGTGCCACCATGCCTGGCTAGTTTTTGCTTTTTTGTTGGTATATACAGAACCCACCAAAAAAATGTGTACATTAGGAAACAAAAAATTCGTATAAGTTATTATCACAGGGAAGATGACTGATTGAGTGGTAGGGCAACGGAGATGAGGGTGAAGAAAAACTGAATGATCAAATGGGCCATCATCTGTGTAACTGAGTAACAAAGGTGAAGGTAACATTATGTAGGACAGCATCCAGAGCTAATTCCCTTCTATGTTCTCTATAATTCTGTATTTCCTCAATCGTTTTTGTATTAACAGAAGTGAAGATAACTTTATATTATACAGCATCCAGTGCAAATTCCCTACTATCT
>PVLD010013652.1:0-55226 GCA_004027595.1 Dinomys branickii | reverse complement strand
GCTTTCCCACGTCTCGCCCCGGCAGGCTGGTCCGCCCTACCACATCTCCCCCGGCATCTCAGAGAAATACGCCCAGTCTAAACTTCCCAGCCGAGGTCCCGGCATTCACGCTCGCCAAGTCTGTCTCGAGCTGGTGGTGTTTATTAAGGAGGTTCGCTCCCTTGCTGCTCACCTGGTCGCCATCTTCCCCGGAACTCCTGAGATTATATTTTCAGAATTAATAGCTAGCTCAAAGAAGTTGTATTTTAAAATTCTAATATAAGATAAAAACTTTATTAATATGTATTACATTGTAAAACTTAAAGAACCAGGCTTACTGAACAACAGAAAAAAATACCCAAAGAAAGTAAAAAACAAAAACCTTTGTCTTCAAGATGAAAATTGATATTTGTGTTTATCTGATAAAATATTTCATACTAAGAAAATCATTGTTTTATAATGTAAAATAGCATAATTTTATAGAAAATAGCAATATAAATTTATAGAGACAAGGTACATGGAAAGAATGCAAAGTGGGTTTACAGTAGCTGGTTGATAATGTCTCCTTAGCACATACTGTAGTGGGTACTCACTAAATATTTACTGATTAACTAACTGCAAACAAAGGTTTACAAACATCATTGGCACAAGCAAACAAAACATCAGAGAAACTTGGATAGTTACTGACAGAGCCAATTTTTTAATTTCAAAGCTGTATGGGAAAAAATTAGTAGACCTTAAGCAATATTGACATTAAAAAAGGAGGAAAGACAGAGCAGCTGCATTTAACAGGCAGTAAAACAATTAAAGAATCTATAACTTGTATACTAAAGGAAAATATGTATTAGTGAAGAATTTATGGTGATAATTAGTATAGTAAAAATCTTGCCAATCTAAACTAATAGAAAAAGATATGCTATATAGAACTCCTTGGAGTCTACCTGTATTAAAATGCAAATGAAATCAAGAATTATTTATTTGTGTTGTGTTAGGTATCATAACATAAAAGAAGTGAGCAAACTATAGAATTTATCCTTTTAAAAAAACTCCTAAAGAATTGAAATAATTTAAACAAGGAACCACATCTTAAGTGCCATAATTAAAGACAAATGCCCAGGAACTCCAAATTGAAAGTCATCATCCACATTTTGGGTGATTAGGAAAAGCTTCACGGATAATGTTAAAACTCTGGGTGTTAATTTGGGGCCAAGACACTGTTAGAACACATGCTTAGCATGTGCAAAGCTAGGGTTAATCTCTAGCGTACACACACACACACATACACACACAATTAAATCGTCTGTCCCAAATCAAGGTGGGGGAAGGACAGTAAAGAAAGCAAGAAATGGCAAAATAAAGAAAAAACATCCTTAAAGAAAAAAAGATAAATAATAAAGACTACAAAAACTGAAATTCTTATTAGTAAACAAGGTACATTTTGAAAAAGCAACAATTGTCTGGTAGGCTTGAGAAATCCAGGATATTACCCAAATCTTACAAATCAGACTTCATTCAAAGCACATATATACACACTTACATACATACTAACCAAGCTACAAATTACATAAAGTGAATCATACACACTACCAGTGTTCTTCTAAAAGGCAGAAAATATGACCCATACATAAAAGAAAAATCAATGAGAAGAAATAAATTCTGAAATTTAACATGAAATTAGCAGACAAAAACATTAAAGTATGTATTATAAATATTCTTCATATATTCAGTAAGACACAGGAAAGATAAACCTGTGAGATTTTATTAAAAAGCTATAAAAAGGCTCAAATCAAACTTCTAAACTGAGTACACTAGACGAGATTAATGAATCTTATGTAAGTTAATAATGCACTTTTTTCAGTTTTTAATCACTTAAAAATAACTAAAGCAAAAACAACATGACACATTACATATGCGCTAACATGTGAAACTCAAATGTACAATCACAGGAGCATGAAAGGAGACATGGAGAAAAGGAAAGCATGTTATCGTGAGGTTTATATGTAAAGCGCGTATGTGAGGTAGTGCAGTATTATTTGAAGGAAAACTGTGATAAATTAGAATTGTACATTGCAAACCTGGGGCAACCATTGGAAACTAAACCAAAGATGTGTTAGCAAACAAGACAATAGTGAGGATAAAAAAATGATCATTTTTTTAACAACTCAGCGCATGCAGAGAGGGTAGATGCTGCGATTTAGCTGACGAGTGTGCCCCAAAGCAGTATTCCCTCCAAGGAGGCCCTTTGAAAGCTGAAGGCGGGGCGCTGTATTCATTGTCGGAGAGAGTGCCGTCCTGCTGGGGGTTGATGCAGAGACTCACGGGAAATATGACCTGGAAGGTCTGTCTCCCCCCAGGGCTCCTGCTTTCTCTCTCTGACCACCATGACTCAAGCAGCTTGGCTCCATACAGGCCCTCCACTCAGTGCCAGCCAGCCATGGCCTGAAAATGTGAGCTGCTAGGGCTTGTGTCTAGATGTCCCTCAGAGCCTCATCAGCCATGGGTGAGTCTTTCAGAGTTGGCCAGATCTAGAGCGTGTGATGCTGAGATCAAGGATGCGCTGTTAGGATTAAGGGTGTGAGTGCTACCTACCCTAAGCGTGGGTGGCCTGAATAAAATATAAAGGCCAGAAAGAAAGTCATTGCTTGTAATTTGCTGCCTTCTGCCTGTCATGAACTGTTTCTCCTTTGCGATGTTCATCTGCCACGCTGCCCTGCCTTGCAGCCCTGCAAACTATGGACTGATACCTCTAGGAATTATAAGCCAAATAAACCTTTCCTCCTTTAACTCTGAGTGGCACGTATTTGGTCTCAGCCACAAGAGAAGTAACCACAACGAGTCAACCAAAGGTCTTCTCCTTTAAATTGTTGGCATTGGGTATTTTATCCCAGCAGCTAGAAAGTGACCATGACAGTAGAGAAAGAAAGGAAAAACAAAGAATAGCAGGAATGAAAGTAATGTGAGGTAAATGTAAACCCAATGATACTGATGATAAAATTAAATGTAAAGTTCTCAATATTTCAATTAAAAGGCAGAAATTATTACACCAGATAAAAAAGCAAGACCCAGACTTATGCTGCCTACAGAAACCCTCTTAAACACAGAGACAGAGTTGGTTAAAAATAAAAGGATGGCAAGGATATCTCATTTTCCAAGAATCAAGAAAGATACAGTTTCTATATTAAAATCAGACTAGGAAAACGTTAGAATAAGAAATACCAGGGGTAAATGACAAAGGTGTCATTTCACCAAGAGGACTTAACAATCTATAAGGAAATGCAAGGATATGATTACCATAAAAAATCAGGATAGTGCTTACGGAGAAAGGCTTATGCTTGAAAAGGAAACTTTGGCGATGTTTTATTTCTTGACCTGATTTCTTGACTTTTTAAACTCTGCATTTATTTATTATGCAATTTTCTGTACAAGTACTATCATATCTCACAATCGAAGGTACGCTTTTAAGTTAATACATACACTAAGGTCATATGAGGTGTAGTGATTGAAGTGACAAGTAAGAAACTACGCTTAGGCT
The DNA here is from genome assembly GCA_004027595.1 of Dinomys branickii. Taxonomy (NCBI): domain Eukaryota; kingdom Metazoa; phylum Chordata; class Mammalia; order Rodentia; family Dinomyidae; genus Dinomys; species Dinomys branickii. The sequence continues at coordinate 51,715 of PVLD010013652.1, read as the reverse complement.
AGTTCGGAGGCAGCTGCCGTGACATTACGGCAGACTGGTAAAGTGAATGTACCCCCACAAAAATACAAAATTAATTGCAAAATATTGAAATTCACTTTAAAAAATGGGAAAAAATACAAAACAGTCCCATGCAGTCAACATATTATTGATGGTAATATGTATGAGGTATGAAATATATGCATTTTTTATTGAAGTACTCTTCTGTCGATAAGCTGAAACTATATATGAATTTTGAACATGAGTGAAACCACAAGAAAATTTAAATATTTATAATGATAAACTCAAGGGAAGGAACTTTTTGTTTTATTTATAGCTTATACCTAAGGTGTAATTTATGGTGACCAACTGCCCCTGTCTGCCTGAGGGATGAGCTTTTGGCACAAAAACTAAAACAGTCCCAGTCAAACCAGGATGGTCGGTCACTTTACCAGAGTGGAATGCTTCATAAGCAATAATTACAGAATTAATAAAATATCCTAAACTATAGTATTTATTTAGTCATTCATTCAACAATATTGAATGTTCTATTAAATATATGATACACATATATGACAGACAGTGAGGATACAATCATCAATAAGATAAAAGCTTGGCTTCAAATAGTGGGGAAATTAAACAAATAAACAATTACACTACAGTTCTGCCAATAATTAAGGTATAAAATACAGAAGACAGTTCTGGGAAAGCAGGATTGTTGGGGTTTGATTTGTGTCATATAAACTGACATATGAAGAAGTACTAACTACAAATGATAAATCAAACTGACAACGAAATTAAGAACATAGGAGAAGAAAAGCTTTGAGAGAGAAAAGAATGTGTTTAGCTTGGGATACACTGAGTTTGAGGCACCAACCGCAAAAGATAAATCAAACTAGCATGAAGCAATAAAAGTCTGGCCATTCTGAGACAGAAGGTGGGCAGTATGTGACTAAAGGACAAAGCCTACAAGCATGAGAGCCACGGGATAAAAGGCGTTCTCAGACAAGAAACAGCGAGGTCTTCGAAACATGTACTCATCTCAGGGACTTCGACCTATATGGCAATCACACACATTTAAACTTAAATAGAGGTAAACTGCACTCCCTCGGGTGGCCTCTCTATACACTGATTGGCTAGTAAGATAAAATCATGGTTAGCGCAAGTACACAGGCACAAGTACAGGACCGCTGACCTCAGTGTTCCCTAAATAAAGCTTTTGCATCACAGAGCAACTCTAGGAATGAAAATATTTAGGCGATGAGGTCACCCCACTTAATATAGAACTAATATGGAAAACTTAATGGCATATGGGTGCCGTTTACTATGCAAGTAAATTTAAATAGCAATGAAATACATACTCACTAGCACAATAATACCAAAAGCAGTCACATTATTGAGAGGAATAAGTTTTCACTACGTTCTACTAGGCTAGTTGTCTCTGGGGAAAATTTACTGCAATGATTTGTGCCTGCTTCTCAGGCAACTGTAAGAAAATCAGGCACAGTTCTCACTTACCTGGAATTTAAGTCTCTATCATCTGCCTCTCCCACTTAGAAAGCAGAGCAGCTCAGTTCTACCACTTTCTGGGTGCAAGTCATGGATGAGTGCATTCTCAAGGAGTGAATGGCCAAAAACCAAGAGAACGACGTTTTCAAGTTAAAGTAAAAAAGTTTACAAGGAAAATATAAAAACAATACACTGATGGACTGACAATGTTAAGAGAAGGGTAGTTAGGAGAGGGAAAGAGCTTGGGAATAGATACCTACATCCAAAGTTTTAAAATCCTCTCCTCTTATAAGTGAATGTAACAAATAAATTACATAAAGTCCCGTCATGTACTCTTCCCACATCATACTCTGTAAAATCTACCTGGTCCCTAACTGAAATAAATGTGTGTAGTCTAGTGTGTTACTGGTCCTAAAAACAGGTGAGGTAGAATGTATGCACTTAGGGAAAAGGCGTAGATGCTGTTAAATTATCTTCCCAGGGAACCTGGCAGAGAAACTACTGAAGAGAGCCCTATTCCTTTCATCAATCATCAGCATGTGACCCTTGAGCGCCACTGAAAACATTCATCTGGGGAGCTTCTGAGCATGAGATTTCCAAGCTTCTTTCATAGGTCAATAAACTATGGTTCTATGACACAATATAAAAAGGGCCTGTCCACATCCTATTTAGTGAACTCTAAGTCTTTTTAAATTTTTTATATATGGTTCATTATTTTAATTTTATTCAATTTTTTTCACTGAGCATTTTTGTGTTATGGTATTGGGCAAAAATTTGAGCATAATAAAGATCATGATTATTATTACCTCAAGCTCACAGGCAGAGGGGCTTCCAGACAAGTTAACAATAATTATAGTATAGGGTCAAGTCACTACAACAAGCATCACTGAGAACTCAAAAAAGTAACATGATACTGAGTAAGAGAACACTTCACTGGAGTCTCAAAGAATAAATAGGAATTAGTTAGGTATAAAAGGAAGACAGAACATACTGGGCCAATGTATGAACAGGTAGAAAAGTACAGAAATGAGTATGAACTTATAGCACAAAACTGCAAAGTTGAAAGTGCTGAAATGTAGGAGGATGTGTGAGGTGTGCGTGCCTGGAAAGATCAGGTTGAGTAAGAGACCATGTCAAGGATGAAAACACAAATATATATATATAAAGGAATATATATATTAAGGAGTTCAGATTTTTAACCCTGCTGTCACAAAAGCGTTTTTAGTTTTGTTTGGTTTTTGGGGGGTGTGAGGCAGTATGTACCCAAATTCAGTCAGACCCCTCCAGAAGCCAAAGACCCACTTCACTGAGACCTGTCAGCATGAGAAAACCTCAGGAACACAGCCCAGATAGAACCAAAGCCTCCTGGCTATTTACTTGCAATTCAAGGACAGGATAACAAAGAAGTAGAAGAAAAACATTTGCAACACTTGTATAGGAGTTTTGATCAGGGGACAGGGAAGAAATGGGATAGTTTGCTCTGGGACATGTCACCTAGTTTAAGCAATCTTACTGGGGCAGCAGGAACACGATGGCCAGAGAAAACCTCTCTGAGAATAATTCGATTCTCTTCAGCTATTGCCTCTGCAGATCTGCTCTAATATTAACCATGTATTCCAGAATCTTGGGAATGGTTGATCCTAGACCCCTTTCTATTACATTCATTTCAAGAGCTCTTCCAGCCAGAATTTCTCCACAGATGGGGTTGCCATTGTTTTTACAAATAAGATAATTATATCTAAGACCACTCTAGCCACAAGAAAGAAGATGACTTGAGACTGAAATACAACAATATTTTATTGGTTTGCTTCAGAACAGAGATATGAAGACTTGAACTAAGCCAGATGCAGTTAAATGGAAAGAAAGAATCACTTTCAGAAAGATTATGAAAACAATAAAGCCAGGTGTGGTGGCACAGCTGGTAATCCCAGCTGCGGGAGGCTGAGGCCAGAGGATTGCTGCAAGTTCGAGGCCAGCCTGGGCTACAGAGCCAGATCCTGTCTCAAAACAAAACAAAACAGAACAGGCCTTAGTGACCAATAGGAATGGTCAGGTAAAGGAGGCTAGAATAGGTACACTAATAGTGAATTTGTTTAAGGGGTCATTATTAAGGGGGAGAAGGGGGAGTTCCGATTCTTGGAGATTCAGACACTTAAAACAGTTTCAGATGCTAGAGTTAAAAAGATGCCCAGTTAAAGATGTCAAAGAAGATGTCCAGAAATCTAACGATTTCTGAGGGTTTTCATCTAGGAGTAACGAAAATCAGAATATAAAAAGTAGTTGAGGATACAGATATGAACGATTAAGCACAAGAAAGGCAATGAACATGGCAAACACACAGCATTATGCACTTAAAAGGCATTTAGAAAAATGAAAACATTTAAAGAAGACTATGAAGGGTTGATAGGACGGGGAAATGATTCCCTGAATCAGAACTAAACCACAGGTCAGGTACTCTTCCAGGGAACAGTAATAAAGAACGGTACTGTTGGAGATGCCGTGGGAAGAGTGTTTCTAAGAAAACGGTCGGCTGTACCAAAGTAAGGGTCAAGAAACACCACGGTGTTTTTAGGTGGTTATTGGTGGCCAGTGAGGTGTTGGACAATGATATAACTCAAATGCGTTAAAACAAAGACAGACATGTAAGCTCTAAAAATAATGAGATCAGATGGTGAAAAGCAGTAAAATTCAAGACCTAAAACACTGACTGATGACAAACTTTATACAAAGAAACCAAATCTGATCAGTCCACAGAACAATTTATCCTGGCATCTGTTTAGAAATACATAATTGCAGTTATAGGGAAAGGGCAGTTTAACAAAGGGGAAAAACTATAATTTGGGTAGGATTAAGCTCCAAGAACATCATCAGAATAGAAAAAGTAAGAAGCAATTGTAAATATTAAAAGTTTGGCCAAATTCATTAAGTGCAAACAAATGAGTAAACAAGTACTTAAATTACACATCGCCTCCCATCTCTCAAGAATGTAACCTCGCAGAATGCAGAAAAGGCGGTTCTCAGGGTGTTCCAAGGCGGGAGGGTTAGGCAAGTGTTGGGGCGACACGCCTACCCTGAAATGACAACAAAGCAGAAACACACGGCACCTGGGCCAGCCAACATGTCTCTCAAGGAAAGGCGTGTGGGGCACACGCGGCGGGCGCCAAGGTCACCACGTGCGGCGCGAGGAAGAGGGGCACAGGGCGGAGGGACAGAGCTGAGAAGGGGTGAGGGAGGAGCAGGAGCGGCGGGGGGGGCGGGGGAGGGGAGGGGGAGGGGAGGGGCGAGGAGGGGCGGGGCGGGGAGAGGAGGAGCTGCACAGGGCGGAGGGGTGGGGCCGCAGGCCGCGCCTCCTCGGCGCGGTTCCGGCTGTGGGGAGCTGCGCGACGCCCCTACTGCGCTCCACCCCACAGGCACCGAGGCAGCCGCTCCGCTCCAGCGGACTCCCCTGTCGCACCTTACCGGCCGCCCGCCGTTTCGGGACCGCGACCTGGTAGGACCCGGGGCCCACATACTCCGCGGTGCCGCCGCCCACGGCCACTCGGAGCCAGCGGGGCCCCCGGTCGTACATGACGGTGGGCGGGGCCGAGAGGGCGCTGCCGCGGCCGCGGACAAGGCGCCGCGTACGAAGCCGAAAGCCGGGCGGAAATCGCCGACACCAGCGAGCCCGCGCAGGCGCCACCTTCGACGCACACAGGGGAGTCGAGTTCCCCGAAGTCGATTCCTAGCCCCATGGCAAAACTGAGGGAGGAGCTAGTGGGTAGACCTCCCACGAAGCATGTGTTCACCAGGCTCCACCGAATGACTCCCCGGAGCGTGGAGCTCGGGGAACGCGGATGCGGCGCTTCCACACTTGGCCCCTCCTACGGCCCCGTGCCCGGCCCCCGGGGGTGGGACTACCGGTCTGCCAGCCCTCGGCATATGCTCGGCCCGCGCAGTGCGCGCGGCGAGACCCAGAGTGAGGCTGTCTGGATCAGCTTGTCGCTATGCATGTGTGGGCTGCGCGGAAGTCCTAGAAAACGCTTTAGGGGGCTGAGGGCTGACATGACATTGACCGAATCCAAGACTAAAAAGAGATTCAGCCAAAACTACCATAGAAAAAACAATAACGCCACTCTAATCCTAGCCCCCAGGGAGGCTGAGACAGGAGGACTGCAAATTCAAGTCCAACCTTAACAAATTAGCGACCTGTCTCCAAAAAATAAAATGGGCTGGGCGGAGCAGTTCTGTGGAAAGGTCTTGGCTTCTGTCCCCACTGCCACACAAAGGAGGGAGAAGTGGCCAGACGCCCACCTGTGTGTAGTACTGGCTGCTGGAGGAGACAGCTCTGCCCTTGGGCTTTTGCTGGGGAGGAGACAAGGAACTAATATTGCAGCATCTGGGAAACCTTTTGCCAGAACCTACGTGTGGACCAGTAATCCCTTCTCACACAAAGCCTCATGTTCTCTCACAGGATGTTCATCTTATTCTTTCCGGGTGGCCATGGTCACCGTTCTGAAAACCCATAAGCATTTACTGTTGCACCGTAGAAAGCACAAAGTCGTATCCTTCATAGATTTCAGCTTCCTCAAGGGTATTCCTGGGAACAGCTTTGCTCCTGATGACTCATGCCTTGACACCAGCCCAAAAAGCAACTCCAGGGCAAGTCTGCAGTTGCCATGGACACGTGCAGATTCTCACACCCACTGTGGCTCTTCGTGTCTTCAGTGACCTGCTCTTCCCTTGAATATATTTGAATTACAGATTAAGAATGAAAGCAAACACTTTATCTGCTTTCTGTCTGACTTTATTTCTGCCTGTTGAGCTTAACCTAACCTTAGACAAAAGGAGTCCTTCGTGAAGCTTCTCCCAGCTCGCAGACCTCTAAAAGCACCAGCCATGAGGAGTGTCCCTTCACCGTGCCTATCTCCCCTGGGAATGGTCTTTCCTCAGAGACTTCACAGGGTCAAGTAGCAGATGAACAGCAGAACTCCAGGATTTACATGTCTTTTGGTCAGATCTGATCACAGTAACACCCCACTGAAGTACAACCTACAGACTCTTCATAATTTTGCAATACTCTTTCACAGTTCTGCATTCTTAACAAAAAGTTCCTTTTAAACATTTTAGTATAAAATCCTCTATTTCCATGATCACTGTGCCTGCTCTTTGCATATTTCCCAGCTATTGCTTTCCTCATATGATTCCATAACTAGAATGTTTAAATCTTTTCCTTGTCTCTCACTGTAATTCTCTTGAGTAGTGTGAAATGAACGTGCTGCTAAAAATGAACATACTAACACAATTAAAATTACCTACAAACACAAATAATTTGGTTGAGCATTTTACAATTCCTGCAGAACAATTTTAATGCTAAGGAACCACACACTGGCTGACCATTTGCACAGTATTATTAAGCAATGAAACCTATGTTCAAACTAAGATTTGATTTCAGAATTTCAATTTTTCCCATTGCTGTTGGCTCCCACTACACTAAACTTTAAATGAAGCTTGAACAAGATCAAGATTCAAAAAAATTGAGCTGATTATCAAATAATATTAGCTGCAGTGAAGGCTCCATAGATGCTAATTTGTCTTAAATCTATGACAGATGGTATCTAGAGTGTAAAATGGAAGGGAATTTTGTGTTACAGAGTCATTAAATATAAATACTATAAAGCCGAGTTGACTTTGAAACTAATTTCTCTAACTCGTTATGTTTTAACTCACTGGTTTCCTGTGGTCTTGCTTTTTGTACAGAAAAAGAATAATGACTATAAATCATTTGTCATCAAAATCAACTAAATTTACTTCATCAATATTGTTGGAGGTTACATTGTAAAATGGTATGCCCTCAAGTTAAAATGGTGAAAATATAATCTAAAGGTTACAAACAATTTTTATTATTTATTAATATAATAAATTATTTTATTAATAGAAACTTATGTTTCTTTAGATTTCAAACTCACTGTGACTCTGAAATCACCAAATTTCAGGAACTGCATTCAGAAATATTTTTCTTATAGTGACAACCTGATTCATTTTTCACATTTATTGAGTACCTACTATTGGCACTATATGAAGCACTTAACATAAATAATTCACTATTGCACAACCAGCGTGGTAACTTCTATTAACCTCTTCCCCCTCAGAAAGATGCTGAGGTTTAAAAGCCACTGCCCTGCTTGTTCAGTGTCACATGGCTAATGAACGATGGAGCTTAGTCTAAGTCTGACTCCAGAATCCAGCTTCATGTCCAGTGAGGGAAATGCTCCCACCAGTGCTCTGCTAATGAAGAAGAAATTGGTCTATTTTAAAAGAAGATTCTCTGCCTGGGCTGTCAGAGCGTTTCTGTGCTCCTCCAGCCCTCCTCTTCCCACTCCTCTTGCATCTCTCTCTTCCTCCCGGGCTATACTTCGGTGTGTTGATGGGAGTGTAATGGTTTGTGTCCGGGTGTCCCCCCTCAAAGCCTGATGCAGTCCTGGAATAGGCTTCTAGAGTTTATGGTCCACTGGTGAGTGTTTTGCGTACAATGTAAGGGAGAGAAAGAGGCTTCTTGCCACTGCACCTCCTTTTGCTTTTGCTGTCTTCCACCACCGTGAACTGCTACCCTCTGCCATGATCCACTCTGCCTTGGAGCCAGCCGAGTATGGACTGAAACCTCCACAAACTATAAGCTAAATAAACCTTTCCTTCCTTAATTTTGGGTGTTGGATATTTTGTCTCAGCAGTGAAAGAAAAGTCACCAAGACAGGGGCTTCACAGTTCCCATAACCTGCAGGCCTGGGAGCCCCCCTTCTCCTCCTCCTCCTTCCCTCTTCTCGTCCTCTCCTCTCATACCAGGACTCCACTCCCTAACTGGCGCATATCCCCACCTCCCTAGGTTTAGGATAGATCCCCTATCTGACTGGGGTAGACAGGATGGCTAATTATAAACCTGTCGTTTTTAAGTAACCATCTTGTTTGGGACTTAGAAGTTACAAAGCTGAGCTTCTCTGAGCCAGGTTAGGTAACTGAAGGCCTCCTATACCTTTCCAGGAGTGCAAGATTTGTTCCTTATACCTTCTGAAAAAGTGTGGTATCCTTTTTTCTATAACACTCACACCTTAAGTCATGTTTTCCCCCTGTTTGCATTTGAATTTTCTCATATTCTTCTAAAAAGCTAAGATAGTCTGTCTCGGGCGTGGTGGCTCTTAATACCAAGGAACCAGGATGCTCTGCCAGCATGCTTCTTGTTGATGTGTGGTGCCTGTTCTTGAGATCACTGCGTGACTCCAAACTCTTTGCTGGAGTTGCAGCCACTGTGGTATCAGGAGTGGAGAAGAAAAATGTGCACTTCTCACTTTACTGCACAGAGCAAGGACAGGGAGAAATTGGCAGGTGGCTAGAACGGGACCAGCCCCAAGAGAGTCAGAGCAGAGATGAGGTGAGCCAAGCCTATGGTGCAGGGCAGAGTTGATAGAAATTAGGCCCCAAGGGGCTCAGTGACACATGCCTATATCCCAGCATTGGAAGGGTAAGTCAGGAAGATCAATGAACAGTGAAACAAACACATAGACAGATGCCAGCACACTCTGACCCTCACCCTATACCTTCCAGAAGCACCTGTGTTGTCCATGCTAAAAATAAGCTAGTGGCCCCTCCAGTTACACTCAGTATGGGCATTGTTGGTCTATTGGATCATACTAGCTACACAGCTGTATTTGTAACCCTACCAATGGACTTTAGTTTGACCCAAGGTGACCTGCAATATGTTTTGCAATGTTCAAAACTCCTAGAAAAAAGCTTCAGCAGTAGCCCACTCTCAAGACTCCTCCTACCTTGCAGGTGCTTTCTCCAAATGAAACTTCCATACTCTAAAGAGAGACAGGAAAGTAGTGTAATCCAATATGGACAATGTATCTAAAAGTATCCTTTGGCTTAGTATAAGGGCCTTCCAGGTTTCATATCTTCTTTGTCTATTAGTCTGGCTTTTAATCTGTATATAGGACAGTTAACTTTATAAAGTCTTATAATATCTGATGCTGGAAAAATAAAAATGGGGAGTGGAGAGATGGAGGAAGAAAGAGAATGGAAATGTGTTCTATACATGTACACATTCCCTACAGTGAATGTAATTATGTACTGCAAACATGGAATAATGGAATTAAAGCAATGAAAAACTCCTAATCTTGGCCTCCTTTGTCCTTGAGTCTTCAGGATTCTGAGGCAACAATTTGGGTTGGTACAAACTCTAACCCCCGTTACACTTTTCAAAGACTACCCACTTCTTACTGTAATTTGCCTTCTGCCTCACTTTTCCCCTTGCTTGATGATTTTACCCATTCTCATACCTCATGAATCTGCAGACATACACATTCCCAACACCTGCTTAAAGCCTCCTGATGGAGACCACTCTGAGCAAGCCACTAATCTCTAAGTTAGCTTCTATATTAAAGTCTGAGTCTGACCTATATTAAAGTCTGAGTCTGTGCCAAGCCAGCAGTTGGCACAGAGCACCCTATGCCACTGGTTACAATAGAGATCTTTATGACCCATGACACTGTGACATCCAAACAAGGCAAGGTTCATTTCAGCTGAGGACTCTCTGATTCTCACACAAAATTCTATACAAGTAAATATTAACTTTAGGGAACACATCAATCATGGCATAACGTTTTGTCTCTGAACAGACCTTGCATCAGTGCCCTCCACTCTGCTCTTCCCAGGATCTTTCTATGCACCCCAGAGAAGCCATGTGCATTCAATAAAAAGTGAAGAATCCTGACATTCTAGGTCTTAGCCTGATAAGATCTCTGATGCTCTGGACCCCCTGCATTCTAAATTATTGCCTCTGTTTCTTTTATGTTTTATCCTACCCTTGCCCAGGTGATTGGGGGATTGACCAGCCCCCAATAGTGTCCATGACTACTTCATGTGGGATGTACTCAAACCTAATTCACTTTTCTCTCTGGAAAGCCTGGACCCTCTTTTTCATGTCCTATTTCTGTTAAAAAGGCAGCATCTTACCATGCATAGGCTTGACTTCTTAGGCTGCTCTTCTGTTTGTCCCCATATCCAAATAGCTGCCATATTCCCTTGTTTCTACCTCTTTGATCTTTCCTAAATCTAGTCTCATGTCCCATTCTCATTGCCAACCTTGCTGGTTTGCTCTGTTCTAATATCTCAACAAGAATACCTTCCTGCAATCTCTACTGTGATTTACCGACACAGCGCACTTAGGTTAATCTTCCTAAGTGTTGGTAATCTCTCTTCTGCTCAGAAGTCTCCTGAGCTTACTGAATACTACTTACTGGATAAGTTTACCACAGTGTTTACAAATAACCCAGTTTACCTTTCTATTCCTATAGGGTCCACTAATCCCCATTCACACAAATAACAGCTTGGTCAAACCTTTCATATCCTATCTCTGTTTTTCTGTTTAAGCTTTACTCTGTCTACTCTGCCTAAAGATAGCCTCCTTCCACTTCTTACCTATGAATGCTAAACTCTAGAGAACATCATTTAATAATTTCCCACAGCATAGTAAAATACCCACCGTGCAATATTATTTTTAATACCAGCTTTGTACTTTAAATTTGATGGGAAATAATTCAATTCTTTAAAATATTATGGGGCAATCAAATATTAGTAACTGTTGCATTCCTCAGGAGCTGCAATTATGGTAATTCATCTCCTAAAGATCTTCATAAGCATCCATATTTTCTGGTAGTTTCTATTAGCTTTTTAAAGAATAACCTACCAGAGAAGAGACAAAGCAAGAAGGAAGATTGAGAAGTAATGAAGCCAGCTTTTTATATGTAGTGCCAAGAATCTTAGTTTTCTCCTTGTTAAAGTTTGTTAAGTATAAGTATGTCTGAGCTAATAGATATGGCTAATTATGAATTATTAATATGGAAATATATAAGGGCATAATGCTTAAGTACAAATGTATTAGAGAATCAGCTGATAGTAATACTTTATCATGCTACCATTATGAGTCATATGTGTAAAAGAATGCTTAATAAATGTATGTTAAATTAAACTGAATTTCCAAGAAGTCAAATGAATCCATATGGTTTTCAGAAACTAACTGAAATAATTAACCTTATGCAGAAATCTGGGGCTATTATAGCTTGAATGTGGCTTCTCTTCCATCTACCCTCAGCCTTACTGTATCTCACTTCTGTCTGAACTCCCTGGGAGTCCCGTACCTATAAAGGCTAGGTTCTAGGAGCGCTCACCTAGTGAGAAAAGAGGGAAGCTCCCTTCCATGTGGGATGTGTCACCCTCCAGCATTTTCAAGACTGCTGCCACAGAAGATTTTCCACCCATCAGACCTGATCCACTTTCTAACAATGAAGGACATTACACAACTAAGATCATTTCCAACAAGAGAAAGATCTTGATAGAACCTCATAATAGGACATTTCTAGGTAGACAGGTGGCAGCTAATAAAGAGGGCACTTAAGAAGCTTCAAATGCAGCACAAGAAATTCTGGAGCTAGACATGATTTCCCAGCTGAATAACTGTGTAGATTAACTGAAGGAAAGGCTGGACATTATTGAGGCCAAAATTAGCTGGGAAACTAACTGAAAGAAATATTACAAAATGAGAGCAATCAAGATAAAAACACAGAACAGTAGGGGGGAAAATAAGACCTAGAAGATAGGTCCAGAGACACTAACAGGAAAAAACAGCAGGTTTGCTAAAAGCAAGAAAGGTAATTGAGGGATAAGAAAAAAATTTTTCTGAGCAAGATCAGAATCTTCAAACTAGGGGCTGGGGGTATAGCTCAGTGGCATAAGCGCTTGCCTGGCAAGTGCAAGGTCCTGAGTTCGATCCCCGGTACCGGAAAAAAAAAAAAAAGAGAAAAAAAAAGTAAAAACAGAATCTTCAAACTAGTGGGATCAAGGTGTTCAGATGAGTGAGAATTTTATGCATTCTTGTGAATGGGAACTGGCTTATGTCTAGACACACTGGAAAATTTGTAGAAGGTAGCAGAGTAAGTTACATATAAAGGAAAAGAGATAAGAATGAAATCAGTTTTCACCTTCAACCTTGTAAGGGAGTAGACAACAGAAAAAGACACAAGCTCCTAAAAAGAAAGACTAGAAACCAAAGGCTCTAGCCAGCAATAATTCTGTTCATCTGTGAGTGCGTAAGTAAGACATGTGAATATATGAGAATGTAGAAAATACTGTTTACTATCCACATATACCAAATGAAGAGACTGTCAAAAGGGCTATAACTAAAAAAGAAACAATCTGCATGAAAACCTCATGGTAGACCACAACAAAAGAGATGAAATGGCACTGATCAATTAACTTCTTACGTAAATACACCATAAATTGTTTAAATGTGAATATATAATAACAGACTGACCAAAATATATATGTCAGGAATTTACAAACTAAAAGGACACAGGAGATGAAAAAACTAGTATTCTAATAAATAATACCAGAAAAAAGCTAGGAAATGGAAGAGTTAGAAGAAGGGATGATGTCATGACCCAGATTCCACGGCTGACAGGAAAGAGGATGAGAACGCAGAAAATGTAATACCCTAAAGGCCTCTGTTACCATGGATAATGACTAAGATGGAGACAGAGTGTCTTAATAGGGGAAATAGCCTTTATTTTCTAGGAATAATAAAGAAATATATGTCTAATTTTGAACACAGAAAAAAGGAGGGGTAACCAAGAGTGAGATAAAAACTTTAAAGTAGGACTTCTACATTAACAAGGAAAAACACAATGAATAGTCACTGGGTAAAGCCAACGTAAGTGGAGAAAATACAAAGAAACAATATAAATAATAAAAATTAGATCAAAGAAAATCATATGAGCCATTTGACTAAGTATAACAGCATTTATTTCTACCATTAAGACAGAGATTGACTGGGGATATAGCTCAGTGGCACAAGTGCTTGCCTAGCAAGTGGAAGGTCCTGATTTCAGTTCCTGGTACCAAAAACAAAAAGAGAGAGATTGTCAAATTGGGTTCTTTTTAAAATCTCAAATGTTGTTCACAAGAGTCACTAAAACATGTTGAAAAGGTTGAGGATAAAGCAGTAAGCCAAGTGACAACAGGACAATGCAAATGAAATTGAAGGAGGGTAGCAAATGGGGGCAATTTAAAGTTGAAATTACAAACAAGACTAAAATACTAGGTGGTGATTAAAGCCGAATTTATGAAGATGATGCAACAGTAATAAAATGGGCAGGAGTGGTAGTGCCTGCCTGTAATCCCAGCACTCAGGAGATTGAGGCAGAAGGATTCCCATGAGTTCAGGGTCAGCCTGGGCTACATAGTGAGTTGAAGGCTAGCCTGAAATACACAAAGATACCCTGTCTCAAAACAAAACAAAACAATAAAATTGCATGCATAAAATGACTTAAGTATGTTAAGCAAAAGCTAATTGAGATTTAAGAATTTGACAAAAAGAGAACTATAGTGTATACTTGAATGTTCCGTTTACAGAACTGAGAGCTCATGTAGGCAGAAAATAAGTAGTGATTAATAAAATCATTAAATTGTATATACAAAATCTGCTACCTACCACTTTTAAAATGTAAAATTATTTCACAAGTTTAAAATTCCCTGATAATGTTCATAGACATGCCATCTGTAAAGTGAGGAGCATAACTCTCCACTACTTAAGTCTGAGTGCACAAAGTTCCCCCTAAAGAGCGCTGTATTGAAATGGAAAAAAGAGAAAAACCTCACAAGGTTAGTATCAACAGTGTTATGCCAGTATGTGGGTAGTAGTTATCTTTGATATGAGATGATGAAATGGCACTTTGCTCCAGTGGTCTTCTTTACCAAAAACCCATAAATACAGTACCATCATGAAGAACACATTAGAAACGTGCCATGTAAGGACCATCTTATAAAGTAACTGACCGGTAGTCCTCAAAACTGTTCAGGTCATCAAAAATGAAGAAAGGCTGGTGTCACCACTGAAAGGACTCTGAGGAGACCTAACTAAATATAATGTTATGTCCTAAGTGATATTCTAGAACAGAAAAAGAACATTAGGGTAAAAGGAAAGAAAGGCAAATGAGGATTCACAATAATGTCATAATGTATCAACTTGATTCATTAATTATAGCAAACATCCCATGCTAATGTAAATTGTTAATAACAAAGGAAACTTCATGTGGCATGGACAAGTTGTCTCCCTGTACTTCGCAACCTTTCTGAGAATATAAAGTTGTTCTAAATTTTAAAATTTATTTAGAAAGTAAGAATTAATGCCAAACAAAAATCATAGCATATCTTAGGGTAGCCTAAAAAAGATTCAATTTAATTCAAAATATTTTACATCACAAGTGAAGTACATTATTTTCATTACATTAATCAATATAAATTCAGTATTAAAACATATCAAGATTCTACCAAAAAGGAATACAACTGACCTCTAGCATAAATACATATGCAAAAATTGCAATAAAGTGATAGATAGCAAACAAAAACCCAGCAATGCCTTCAAAGGATACCACATTAAAACCAAATAGGCTAATGGCCCTGAATCAAGGCCAGCAGTTTTCTGTAGCTGTTGATTTCAAGCAGTAGCCTAAAGTGGTATCTTTCTATGGTCTGCTGGCCATTTCAGAACTTTAGAAATGTAATGGTCAATTCATTAGAAAGAAACAAATAACTAAATAAATTTTACGAGAGGACTTCAAGATGGCAACCAGGTAGGCAGCAGAGAGAACCTCCCAGAAGAATGCCACTCAGATGAAGGAATATAGGAATATAGCAACATGTGAGACAGAAAGGAAAGAGGTGGGTATCGAACTCAGGAAGGATCTGAAAAGGGAACTGAAGACTAAGCAAAACCTCTTCTGGAGGAAAGGATTGGAGATCCGCCATGGCGCAGTCGGAGGGAGAGGAGAAGGAAGTCACCACTCCAAACACACCCTTGGCCCACGCCCTCGTTCCAGCATTCGCAGCTTCAGCTTCAGAGACCCACGCTCACGGAAGCCTCCCGACTCAGCCAGGGAAGAACGGAGTTCTGAGAGCTGGTCCAGGGCTGGAGAGGGGAGGGCACAGACAGGAGGGGAGGCAATGGCGGTCGGGAGCAGTTGTCGAACCGAGTGTGAGACTGAGAAGTTACAACAGCCACCGGGGCAGAGTCCCCACCCTGTGGCAACCTTCCTAATCAGTGCCTGGAGAGAATCAATGCAACTAGTACACAGCCCACCACGCCCGGCTCTGCACCTGCCTCGAGATGGTGGTCCCCTGCCTCTCAGCTGGGTGAGCAGCTACCGGCGGAGAGCAGCGGGGAGCCTTGGCAGTGAGCCGTGGCAGCTCCCAGGGATCCGGCCGAGGAACGGTTGGGGGCTCCAGCACTGCAACAGGAGGGAGATGCAGATGGAGGTGGATTGCTTGGCTCCATGCCCTTCTCACTCCAACATCAGGCAGGAAGCATGAGCTGGGTTGCTGGGACTCAGCTCCCACCCTGAACTATCTCTGGGAGCACCTTGAGTCTCGGCGACTTGAACAAGCACCACCTGTTCCTGCCAACAATGGGATGAACCCACAGTCTCCAGGACTCACCCCAAACTATTAATGTGAGCGCACCAAGAGGGTCTCCTTACAGCTTGCACATATGAACCTTTCGTGAACCCATAGCAATAAATTAGGTGAAAAGCAGCAGACCAGGAGTCTGAAAAACAACAACATACTCTATACAGCAGACCCGAGAAAATCCTCCAACTCTATTCTAGAACTAATCTTTAAACTCAGTTCATACCCTGAACTAACACAGTGAGAAGATTTCAAGCCCTTATACCAAGCATCATAAGTTCGTCCAATGCCCAGCTGTAAGGGGTGGGGAACGGTAATACTGGAGATCAGGAAGAGGGAGGAGGAGAAGAAAAGGCCTCTGGCATCGAGGCAACAGGACAGAGCCAAACAGGTCACCAAGGGCGCCCCAACGGGGGCACATGCCCCGCAGCTGCTCCACTGTGGGCCCCATGGCTGCTCTGCTGTGGGCCCTGCAGCTGCTCCGCTGTGGGCCCCACAGCTGCTCCGCTGTGGGCAGTGCTGAGGGCGCCCCACGGACTGGACCCGCCCCCACCCAAAGCATGGCGACGGGATGCAGCCGGGTGGTCCGCTGTGAGCATAGGTGCTTTTCCACCTCCAACCATGGCAGTTTGTATACACCCATGTATGTTATAGTATAGTCTGAGGCAGCTATATCTCTTCCCAAGGTGAGAGTCTAGGGGCATAGATAAACCCAGGAATATAGCTATTATCACAGGGAAGATGACTGATTGAGTGGTAGGGCAGTGGAGATGAGGGAGGAGAAAATTGAATGATCAAATGAGCCATCATCTGTGTAACTGAGTAACATGTGAAGGTAACATCATGTAGGACAGCATCCAGAGCTAATTCCCTTCTATGTTCTCTATAATTTTGTATTTCCTCAATCGTTTTTCTATTAACAGAAGTGAAGATAACTTTATATTATACAGCATCCAGTGCTAATTCCCTACTATCTTCTCTATAATTTGGTATTTCCTTTAATGTTTATGTGTTAACTAATGTGAAGATAACATTATGTAATACAGCATCCAGTGCTAATTTCCTACTATAATCTGTATAATTTTGTATTTTCGGCATTGTTTATGGCTTATTCTGGTTCATAGGTCTCCATTCTTTTGTCTTTAAAATAAAATAAAAGAAAAAAAAACAAATAGGCTAGAATATATGATTGGAAAGGTGATTCAACTTCAAAAGATTGGTAGCATACTCTTCTACATTAACAAATTGTCAAAGAAATAATATTTGTTAGTATTAATAGATCCATAAAAGGTATTTGACAAAATTAAAACTTCATTCTTAACAAGATTTCTATGTATAATGGAAATTTAAGGGTGCCATTTAAATATAATAAAGAACACTTACAAAAACTAAAGGTAAAAAAAAAAAAAACTAAAGGTAGCATAACAATGCCCAGTGTAATAACTATAGACAGTCTCTTAGTATTTGATTACAACATTTTGTTTTATTTTTCATAGAAAAGTAGCATCTACGGGATACAACAAAATAAAAAAACTAGTATTAAATAAGAATTTTTTAAATTTCCCTTTGCATGCTGTGATCTTGGAAAGCCAAAGACCAAAGAAATGTTTTAAAATTACCATTAAATTTATAAATGAATTAAATGAAGTGACTACATTTAATTTAAGTATATAAAAACAGTTATGTTTATCTATCCTAAGAAGTATCTGAAAATTAAATTGTGAAGACTCTTCTGTTTATGACAAAATATATCATTATATAGTATTATGTAACACAAAACGCATAGAACATGAAGATATGAACAAATGAAAAGACAGACACCAAAGTGAACTGGGAAAATAATATTATAAAATATCCCGTTTTCCAGAAATATCTATATAATCTTACATGATGTCAGAATTTGTAGTTAACTTGAAAAATAAATGTATAGGAATAGAACATTACAAAAAAGCAGAATGCTAACAAGTAATTCCCATTCCAAAATGTAGGAAGATATACTGGATCACTGTAATCAAATCAAAGCAGTAACAGGAATGAACAAAAGATCAGGAGAACTAAAGAAAGAATCCAGAATATTGGCCTCTATGTGTAAACATTTAATACAAGACAAAGATTTTTTAATTAAATGAGAAATAGCCCTCTAAAAATTCTGCCAGCACAAATGACTATTTAAGAAAACAGAATTCACCTATATATCGCACATTTAAAAAAATAACTTCCAAATATCTTAAGATTTACCACAGCAATATATGTGCACCCATGTTTATATGCACAATTTTTAATAGCTAAATCTTGAAAACAACCCAAATGCCCATCCACCGAGGAATGGATAAAAAAGATGTGGTCTTTTTATACAATTGCTGTAATACTCAGCCATAAAGGACAAACCTGAGACTTTTATAGATAAATGGATGCAACTAGAGACCATACTCATAAGTGAAATAAATCAGACTCACATGTGTAAACATCATATTGTCTCCCTGCTGTGAGAAACTGAAAGAGTAAATAAGGGCTAAAATGTACAATAGATATTGTGAAAAGAGAAGAAATTGGATCAAGACCATCCAGGAAAGTAGCAACCTAAATGAAGTATGTGTTCTGAAGAGCATGGGTAGAAGCTGGCACCTCCAGAGCACTTTCCTTAAGACTAGAAATGGCAGGATTTAAATGTGATGAGCAGTTTACTAAAATCCTTCTTCAGAAAACTCCCTTAGCCTCTCTTCACAAATGGTAAGTTAACTCCCAGGAAAGAAGCCAGAGTAAACAGTTCATGTCACACAGAGCCCAGAGAGGTTCAGGGTGTAGCAGGCCCAGCAGGAGCTCTGGAGACAGCAGAGTTCACCCATGTTGAACTAGGTGTTGCTATTTCCTGGATAGTCTTGATCCAGGCTAACATGTTGTCTCTGTCCTCAGCCTGAAACAGACACTCGCAGTTGGATGTGCATTTGTAATGAAAAAAGAAAATTATAATGGCACTTTAAAAGAACAAACTGAAACAAATAACTATTTTTAAATTATTAATGCTGAGAGCTACCATTTCATAAAGGCCTAACTGTGATGACCCACAGCGAGTAAGGGGACAAGGAAAGCATGACAGCACCACTTTGAATACTCAGACTTTCAAGACCTCAAGATGGCGACCAGGTAAGCAACAGAGAAAGATCCTTTTGGAGGATGGCCACCCAAACACTGGATTATAGCAGCATCAAAAGGACAGGAACTCGACTGCGTCCCTGGATGTGTAGTGTTGGGGCAAGCCTGGCAGTCCACTGGGGGGTGACCCCGCAGACTCAACCAGGTCCCCAGCCGTGCAGCAACAGGGCGAGCCTGGTAGTCTGCTGGGGGCAACCCTGCGGACTCAACCACACACCCGGCAGGACAGTGATGAGGCAGAGTCTGGTGGTCCACTGGGGGCGACCCCATGTACTCAGTCCGTCCCCTGGTGGCATGGTGACAGGGCGAGCCCAACGGTCTGCTGGGGAGACCCTGCAGACTCCACTGGGCCACCGGCAATGGGACGAGCCTGGCAGTCTGCTGGGGGCAACCCCGTGGACTCCATCAGGCCCCCAACGACGGGGCCCAGCCAGGTTGTTCTGCTTGGGTGACCCTGAGTACTCAGCCAGGCCTCTGGATGCGCTGTACTGAGGTGAAGCCTGGTGGATCTCTGGGTAACCCTGCTGACTCACCTGGACAGATGGACTTGAGGGCTTGTCAATGGGGACTTTACCATAGTGAACCTGGTTCCTTGCCTATCTACTGTCTTTGAGTATGGGTACTTTTCCACCTCCTGCTATAGTAATTTGTGTACACCCAGATTTGTTACAGAATAATTTAGGTTTTTTTGTTTGTTTTTATTTTAAAAGTAAAAGAATGAAAACATTAGCAAACACACAAAGTAGCACAAGAACAGGACAAAAACTGAATTACAGATAAGGTGACAGGGGATTAACAATGGTTGTTGTATTACATATTGATAACTTCAAAGTGTATGTTCAGTGTACCTGTCCAAATTCAAAGACCCAATCCATAAATGGGCATCTGAGATAAATACACACTTCTCAGACAAAGAAATACAAATGGCAAATAAATATATGAGAAAATGTTCCACATCCTTAGTCATTCGAGAAATGCAAATAAAAACAACATCAGATTTCATCTCACCCCAGTAAGACTGGCCAGTATGAAAAAGTCAGCCAATAACAGATGCTGGCGAGGCTGTGGAATAGGGACTCTATTACACTGCTGGTGGGAATGCAGACTGGTGTAACCACTGTGGAGAGCCGTTTGGAGATTTCTCAGCAAACTAGGTCTAGAGGTTCCATTCAAACCAGCTATTCCCCTTCTGGGTATTTTCCCAGAAGATCTGAAAATATCATATCACTCTGATATATGTACACCCATGTTTATAGCAGTGCAATTTGTAATAGCTAAATTGTGGAAGCAACCCAAATGTCCATCCACAGAGGACTGGATTAAAAAAACTGTGGCATTTTTATATAATGGAATATTACTCAGCTATAAAGAGGGACAGATTTGGGGCCTTTGTAGGCAAATGGTCACAATTAGACACCATACTCATAAGTGAAATAAATCAGAGGTACATATGCAAGCAACATATTGTGTCACTAGTATAAGAACCTGAGGGTGAGAATATAAACTAAGAGGCGTGAAGGAAATCTGTTCAAAAATGAAGAACAGATGGGATGAGGGAAAGGAGAAAAGAAAGAAAGAGGCAAATATGTATGCATGTATGTATGTATGTACATATGTGCAGGATGGTTAACATGGTTCTACTATTGTCTTATGTCACTTTATGTTAAGGAATAGTTGATGACTGGTTGTTTGATCAATCCTGTATGTCTATATGTGTTTTCCTGAGCATACACTTTGAAGTTATCACTATGCAATGCAACAACTATTGTTGGTTTCCTGTTGCTTTGTCTATAATTCAGTTTTGATTATACTGATATTGTGCTACTTTGTGTCTCTTTGTTAATGCTTTCCTCTTTTTTTGTTGATGTAGTTCTTTTTCTTTTGCCCTTTAAAAAAATTTTAAAAATATTATATATAAAAAAGGAAGGAAGGGATAATTATGTATGTATGTATGTATATGCAAGCATATCTAACATAGTTGTGTTACTGACTTAGGTCACTTTATTGTAAGGAATAGTTGATGATTATTTGTTTGATCAATTTGGCATGTCTATATCTGTTTTCCTGAGTATACACTTCAAAGTTATCAATATGTAATGCAACAACCGTTGTTAATTCCTTGTCACCTTGCCTGTAATTCAGTTTTGATTGTACTATTCTTGTGCTACTTTGTGTCTGTCTGTTAATATGTTTTTGTTCTTTTACTTTTAAAATAAAAGTGTCAAGAATTTTTAAAAATTTAAAAAAATTTTTTAAAAATTTTTAAAAAGTGTATGTTCAGGATAATGCAAATAGACATACAAGATTGATTAAACAACTAATCATTGATTGTTCCTTACATCAAAGCGACATGAGACAATAGTGCAACCATGTCAGCCATCCTGCACATATATATATACCTACACGGCTATCCCTTTCTTCTTTTTCTCCTTCCCTTCAACCTGATTGCTCTTTATTTTTGAGCAGTTTCCTTTCATACCTCCTAATTTATATTCCCACCTTCAGGTTCTTACACTAATAGTACAATATGCTATTTGCCCATGCACATCTGATTTATTTCACTTATGAGTATTGTTTCTAATTGTGACCATTTGCCTATAAAAGCCTCAAATTTGTCTTTATAGCTACAGCATAATTTGAAGCAGCCATGTCTCTCCCCAAAGTGAGAGCCTGAGGGAGTAAATAAACCCAAAGAACAGTTATTATCAGAGGGAAGATGACTGATTGGCTGGTAGAACAACAGAGATGAGGGTGGAGAAAATTAATTAATTGAACGAGCCATCATCTGTAAAATTGAGCAACAAATGTGGAGATAATATTGTGTAATATGGCATCCAGTATTAATTCCCTACTATCTTCTCTATAATTTGGTTTTTCCTTTATTGTTTATGTGGTAAATAATGCAAAGATATCACTATGTAATTCAGCATCCAGTGATAATTTCCTGCTATCTTCTCTATATTTTTTTATTTCTTGTATTGTTTTTGTGTTATTCTGGTTTATAAGTCTCCATCTTTTGTCTTTAAAATAAAATAAAATAAATCAAAAAAAGAAAAGGACAAGAAGGAGAGAAGAGGATCCCCTGCCCCCAGGAAGGTATTGAAATGAGAGTTGAGGCCATCAGAAAGAGGAAACCGGACCCCTCCCAGAGAAGTGGCTTGGGCAGCTGCCACGGTGCAGTTGGATCTGTGGGCTGGACCAAAACCAGAATGGAAGAGAAGGCCAGAGAAAGAGCAGCATTGGTGAGGAAGTGCTGTGGAGACCTCAGAGCGCTGACTCCAAGAGCAGAGTGAGAAGCAACAGAACAGTCATAGCCTTTCTCACTGGCTGTGCCAGCTTAGGCGCATTCAGACCTGTCTCTGCCTAGCACTGCCCCACCCTGCACGCCTCCCACCCTACAGCTGCCCCCTACTCATCCTTCGCTCGTTCCCTCAGTGCATCCAGACATCTGGAGGCTCTGCAGAACCTCCCACTTTGGACTGGAGATGGCACTGAGCTCAGCAATGTGAGCTGGAAACCAGAGCCCAGCAATACGGAGCTGAACTCAGGCGGTAAGAGCTGCAGGGCATGCACAGAGACGTGGCCAGGCACGTACAGAGCCAACACTGGGGGCAGTTCCACCATGGCATGCAGAGCTGCTGCCAGCACATGCGTAGCCACTGCCAGGCATGGACCTGCGGCAGTGCGTGCAGGAAGCTACTGGCAACTGTGCGATGCGTGGAGTCACCACAGGACCTGCGGGGCCATGTGGTTCCACCACACAGTGCGCACGGAGATGCCTCAGGCCCCACAGTCCTGCCCCCATCCCGGGATCCCTCTCCCTCAGCTGCTGCCCCCAGTGCCAGTCCTCCAAGATCCTCGATGCGCAACCTGGAAGAGGAGCAACAGCCATGGGTCAGTGAGAGTGGCCAAGTCAACAGCAAACTGGAGGACTGAGGCTTACTACTAATATGAGCATACAGCTTGCAAATATGAACTTGTATCAACACATAGAGGCAAGATATACAGAAAAACAGTAGTTCTGGAGATCAAGAGATGACAACACACTCTACACAGAAGACCTGAGGAACTCTTCCAGTTGTCTCCCAAAACTAATAATTAAACTTCGTACACACTCTGAACTACCTCAGTGAGCACGGGTGGGGGAGACTTCACACCACTTGTGCCCAGCATCAAAGGATTTGAAATGAGAAATGAAACCCTCACAAGGAGTAAACAACACTCCTTCCTGAAAAACAGCTCAGGTGACCACCGTGGCACAGTTAGAGGAAGAGGAGGGGGAGAAAAAGGAAGTCACTACTCCATACACATCCTTGGCCCACTACCTCATTCCTATGCTCACAGCTTCAGCTTTGGAAACCATGCTCATGGAAGCCTCCCAACTCAGCAAGAGGAGAGTGAAATTCCGAGAACTGGGCCAAAACCAGAGTGGAGAAAGCCTAGCCTGGAAGGCGACCGGGAAAATAGCAGAGAAGGATCCTCCCATAGGATCGCCCCCCAGACACTGGAATATAACAACATGAGACTGACAAGAGGGAGAGAGGCGGGGCCCCTGGTACCAGGAAGGTTTAGAAATGAGAATCAAGTTGGAGGGCTCCCCCACAAGCTACATGGGGACCTTGAGGACTTGGACCAGGACCCTAGGAGCACCTCATGGGGGAGGAGCCTGGCAAGCCACAGGGATGACCCTGGACACTTGACCAGGCCCCCAGGTGTGCCTCATTGGGGTGGAACCTGGAGGTCTTTGGGGGCAACCCCACAGTCTGGTCCAGGTCCCCAGGAATACCTCACTGGGGCAGAGCCCAGCAGTCTTCAGGGCAACCCCATGGTCTGATCCGGGTCCTTGGGAATGCCTCATTGGGGTGGAGTCCAGTGGTCCACAGGGGGGACCCCACAAACCAACCTGGGCCCCTGGGAGCGCCTCACTGGGGTGGAGTCTGATGGTCTGCAAGGATGACCCTGCAGTCTGGTCCAGGTCCCTGGGGGCACCTCACTGGGGCAGAGCCTGGCGGTCCTCAAGGCGACCCCAAGGATTCGAACAGGCCCCTGGGAATGCCTCGTTGGGGCAGAGCCCAGCAGTCCACAGGGGCAAACCTGCAGACTGGACCAGACCCCCGAGGGCCTCAAGGGCTTATCAACTAGGTATGACCATAGTTTATTTGGTTCCCTGCCTATATACTGTCTTTGAGGATGGGTGCTTCTCCACCTAGTGCCATAGTAATTTGAGTGCACCCATGTTTGTTACAGCATAATTTGAAGCAGCCATGTGCCTTCCCAATGTGAGAGCCCGAGGGAGTAAATAAACCAAATAGTACAGTTATTATCACAGGGAAAACGATTGATTGGGTGGGAGAACAATGGAGATGAGGGTGGTGAAAACTGATTAATTGAACGTGCCATCGTTTGTATAACTGAGTAACAAAAGTGAAGATATCATTTTGTAATACAGCATCCATTTTTAATTCCCCAATACCTGCTCTATAATTCTGTGTTTCCTTTATCATTTTTGTGTCATTCTGGTTTATAACTGAGTAAGAAATGCGAAGATAACACTATATAATGCAACAGCCATAGTTAATCGCCTACTATCTTCTGTATAATTGTGTTTCCTTCGTTGTTTTTGAGATAACTGAGTAACAAATGTGAAGATGATATTATGTACAACAGCATTCACTGTCCACCCCCTACTATCTTCCCCATAATTTATGTATTTCCTTATTGTTTTTGTGTTATTCGAGTTTATATTCTTTTATCTTTAAAATAAAAATTTCTTTTTTAAAAAGAGAAGAAATTGTTCAAAAGAAAAAAGGAACTAGAATGGGGAAAAGGGGAAAAGAAGGAAGGGAAAAGAGACAAAAATGCAAGTTAGTTATACTATTAGGAAAATTAGCGCTAATATGGATTGGAGAAATTTTTTATGCCTATATGTTGTACTCTGAGTAACTACTTTAAAGATAACAATACTCAATGTATTAACTATTGTTATTCTCCTGTATTTTGTTGTGAAATTTTGTTTTACTTTTTTTCATAAAATTTTCTAAATGCCTTAAGAGTTAGATGTATCAAATGAAACAAT
Source organism: Dinomys branickii (assembly GCA_004027595.1). Taxonomy (NCBI): domain Eukaryota; kingdom Metazoa; phylum Chordata; class Mammalia; order Rodentia; family Dinomyidae; genus Dinomys; species Dinomys branickii. The sequence goes on along the minus strand of PVLD010013652.1, from coordinate 26,511 downwards.
AAATTTGTTTATAAAAATCTTGAAAATTATATGCATGGGTGAGGAAAGGCTTCTTATCTCTAGAGATCTAGAAGCTTTAAGATAAAAGATAATCATACAACAATATCAAAATTCAGAACATCGATTCCATAAATAGAAATCAATAGATAAGCAAGAACTTTGGAAAATTTAATCACAATGCAGAGCACAGAAAGAGGTTTCCTAGCTTTGCCATTGCCTTTGTTTTCTATGCTTATGATAAAATACTTGAGGTGAGGCCCTTTATGAGCTCTGCTCTGGAGACTGACGAGCACAGCACCAGCACACATTTACCTGCACTGAGGGCGGAGCACAGCATGGCAGATGGCATCACGGCAGAAGTGCTCGAAGGAAGGCAGCAGTTGCATGCGGCAAGACAAAAAGCAAATGAGCCTCGGGAGCCAGGTGCGCTATTTTGTAACAACCCATTCCCACAGGAAACAACTAGGATCCCCTGAAAAACGGCCTTAATCCCCACTAACTGTTGCATCCCCTTTCCCTCCCCTAGGCCAAGCCACCTTCACACTGCCCTCTGGGGACCAAGCAGTTGGGTGGCACCTGAACCTTCAAGGGAGGCTCTCAAACCACACCAACCCCATGCTCAGAAATGATCAGAAAAAGAAAGCAAACCCAAAAGAGAAATGGAAAAGGATGTACAGTGAAATTCACAGAGGAACTGATGGAACATACTCAGCCCACTAGTAATGAGGATGTTTACTTCCAAGTCACAGTGAAGTACCACATTTTTGCCCAGCACAACTGTGAAGATTAAAGATCTATAAATTCTATTATCTCAAAGAAAATTGTATTTCTTACAGGATAGAAATGTGAATTATTACTGTTTGGGAAATTTATGGATATCACATACATATTCCACAACAATTAACCAATTAACCGATTCAGATATTACTTGTGAAATAGAGCAAGTACTTCAGAATTAGTTAACAGAATCTGACTTGTGAAACCTTGGTTGGAAGGGAAAAGCAGGAGAGGGCCGCAGGGAGAGCTGAGAAACGCCCACATCACCGAGCTGCAGCGTGCTCAGCACGCAGCGGGAGTTACTGGGGCAGAGTTGGACACGAACATTGCCTCTTACACACACATTTGGTCGCTTTGGGAAAGAAGACCTCACCTCCGCTAGTTCGCAGGATATTGATGAGAAGAACCCTGGGCCGAATGAAGCAACTGAAGGCAAAGCCACACGTGGCCCATCGCGAGACGATGGGCGGCAGCAGAAGGGAAAGGTTTTTCTGCCAAAATAGGGTCGTGAAGAGAACCTAAGTGAACAAAAATGAGCAACATAAAATCAGTTCGTTGAGGAGTAACCAAAAAAAGATAGATATAATCTTCCTCTGACTCTGAAAAACTCAGCGTACACAGTAAATTATCACCTGGGAGAAAGGATCACTGTTGGTTTGGGGCCCTCTGCAAGTTAGTTTTGAAATCCAAGTGAATGCAGCCGCCTGCCCCATTCCTTGCGCCCTCAGGCCCTCCTGTCCCTTACTACGGGTGGGTCGTTCCAGTTCACAGTGTCAGGAATTTACTTTCAACGGTGTGAGTATGAGGACAATGGTACCAGTGAACTGGTAGTGTCTTACCAGATGCAATGCATCAGTGAGAGAGCGCGCGAGCTATTTTTAAAAGTATGAATGGAATCGTATAACACTCTGTTTTCCTGTTAAGAAAGTGAAACAAAGGTTAAATAAAGCCTCTTTTGAAAATATGGTGCTTTTAAAAAAATTAGAAACTGTTAAATTCTATACTTATTTAAATTCAGTATGTTAAAAATGGAAACTATGTTGGTTTTAAGCTCAGGTCTAATGTAGATCATTTTATAAATTGTTAATAACATTTTATAAATTGTTAATAAAAATGTTATAAATTGTTAATAAAAATTTAAGGCCATATGTTTATAACATTTTTTAAACTACTCTTTTGCATAATGGTCCTAAAGGAGGAGCTTATTACAGTTTGAGAGATTGTCAGTTATTGAGCTTCCATCTCATCATTGTATGTATTTGACTGAACACAGTAGCAATATTCTGTTATACATGCAGACCGTGTTAAACTAATTAATACCTCTCATTGATTAACTAGGCCTCCTGACTACAATCTAACTACAGCACTTTGAAAATAATTGCATTGACTATCATTCAGCTTTAAAAAAGTCTTGTCACAAGATATAACATGGATGAATCCTAGGACATTGTGCTAACTGAAATAAACCAGTCACAAAGAGATAAATACTGTGTGAGATCTTTAAAAGTGTGAAATTCATAGAAATAAAAAGCAGAATGATGATTACCAGAGGTTAGGGTGGGGAAACCAGGAGTTGTCATTTAAGGGGCAAAGTTTCAGTTCTATAAGATGAAGTGCTCTGGAGATCACTGCAAAGCAGTGTGAACAGACTACAGTGCTGCGGTGCACATGTGATGAGGCCTAAGGAGGTAAATGCTATGTTTTCACTACACTTAAAATAATTACCTTAAGTTATGTGAGTCCTTTGTGAAATCTCAGGCGTGTTCGTTGCTCAGGTGTGTTCGTTGACTTATACTTCTGTCGTGATTGTAAAGGACCTGTTGGCCACAGGATCTTTACCTAAGTAAAGGAAAATTCTGCTTAAGCCCAGTAAATAACAGATATGTATCAATTCCTCTCAACAAACAAGGAGAGTTATGCAAAATATTTTATAGGTCTGTAACTATGGATACACAGTTATTGATGCAGGTCCCCAAAACAGCAACTCAAGATACAAAAAAGTCAAGAAAATAATGGATGTCACAAGATGGTACATGATTAAAAGTCAAGTGAAGGTTACTAGATTACCTAATTAAGCCTAATTGAATGGGATAATGATGAACATAAATTATATTCTTCTGTCTTGCATACAGAGATAGATAGCTACCAAAATTTTTCTTCACATATTTGTGCTTTCAAGGAATTCACCATATTCTGTTCCATTTTGCTTCTACCTGCACTTTTTTTAATGTTTGAAAGTTAGGTCTCCAAAAATAATCAGATAATTCCAAATCCACAGAAACCCACCCCTGGAAAAAGGGATGAAACCTGGCACCAGTCGCCTGGGAGACCAGCACAGTAAAACGAGCCGTTTTCCCAGTGCAGCCTGAAGCTCCCTTCCTTCCTCCTTCCCTCACAGCACACTCTGATTCCCCGAGTCGTCGGGGGCGTCCGTGGGGGCCAGTGCAGCAGGCCAGGAAAAGACAGGCAGCGGGGAGAAAAGCGAGCCTCCGAAAGACCTGCCTTCCGCTCCACCACCACCTGCCAAAAATCTCGGTATCTAGGGGTTTCCATTTTCTCTCAGATCTTCTTCCCCCTTCCCACTGACACACAAAGTCCACAGAGAATGTCATCCTAGATGTAGTAAACAACTCTTAGAAAATGCTTGGAATGCCCACACTGACTCTTAGGGCTTGGTTAGGATCCTCTTCTGACCCTGGAATATACATTCCAGTAACATATGTCCTAATTTTACACTCACATGTAAGGAATGGGACAGATTTTGAAGCTCGTTTTAATGTTTAGAATTCTTAAAACTGAAAAATAATTCTTTAAAATTTTTTTTTAGTAAAGGGCACTAGATGGCACAATTTCTCCAATTTATGTTAATAAGGCATTCATTTTAATAATTCTCATATAAAATAATTTCCTTTGTAAATATTCACACCTAAACAAACCATCAGGAAACCTATGTAATAATTGATAGAAAAGTTATTGAGGATATTTCTACATACCTTATTTTATGTCCTTATTCATAAACACAGTAATAATAATTGCAACATTTACTTGAATAAAGTAACTCAAAGAAAAGAGTAGCCTCTCTAATAAAATAAAAAGGTGTAGATAGTAAACATTAATTTGTATCAAATGCACATTTTATAGAGTGATATATAACAAATCACAATACAAAAGTGGACTGGTAATTCTATTAACAATGAATGCTTAAAATCAGGTATTAGAAAAACTAGGTCAAAAGTCTTAATATTTTTATGAACAGCTTTCATTAATTCTGCATAATTGTGTCACTTGGCTCAGGGTCTGCGTAGCAGATTGGTAACCACACTTTGGGGTGTATCTGGGTGGGTCATGGAGGGGCTATCACGGGGTTTATAATTCCTACAAAGCCAGTTCTTGTCTCACAATACCAAAAAATAGACTGAGGACAGTCGAGGTGAACAGTAGAAGTTTTATCAAGAGAAAGCTGCTAAGAGGTAGGGGGAGTCCTGAAACTGGGGTGCTACTAAGGCTCTTTGTTTAGGGGCTTTACACAGTAAAATCACATCACAGGTTGCCTTGGCTAAAACCATAATCAACCTATAGGATTACAAGTACAGAAACTTAGCTAATATTGACCTAATAGAAAAACGGAGTGATCTAATAAAAAGAAACAGAGTGTAGCAAGAGTGCATCTAGGGCATCATTATTCTATCTATAATCTTAGCATGCAGAAAACCAAGACGTTTCTGACAGGAGTCCACATGAGGGTCAGGGCATGTGGGCGTCTGTCTCTGTGTTCATTATGCACTCGGACTCACGGGCCAGGTAGTGCTGTTTACAGCACGACTTGCTGTCTGTCTCCAGGGAGGCTACCTCTCCAGGCCCAGAACCACAGGCCTCATTTCCCTCCTCTCTATTCTGATTTTCTTGGGCCTGGTCCCTTTCTAGCTACCTGTCAGTCTCTGCCTGGCCTGGCTATCTGCAGTGAGAGAGCTTGGTATGTGCATGGTCCATAGTGCCTTCCTCTGCCCTACTTCCTAGCTGCCAAGAACTAAGTAGCTTTGCTGTGCCACGCTTCTGCCATGCTCTTTCCACCATGGGCTGACTGTGAGTCGACTTTAACCTCTCCTCTTTTAAATTATGGGTGTCTCCTATTCTGTCTTGTTGACTAATATATTGCTTAAACTAATCATACCCACTTTGGACCTAAGTTTCTTCACATTACTAATGACAAAAATAAATCCATAGACAGTAAAAAATGATTAAGATCTACTGGACATCACATCCAATTTGTTAATAGTACCGTGTTGCATTCACTGGAAGACAGTCTCTTTAATAAGCAATGCTGGCAAAGCTGGCTCTGCATATGCCAAGATTAAAATTGGACCCATATCTTTCATCATTCACTAAACTAAATTTGAAATGGATCAAAGATCTAAATATTAAAACAGAAACATTAAACTTGCTGGAAGATAGAATAGGTAAAACTCTTGAAGACATTGGTGCAGGCAAAGGCTTCATGAATAAAACCCCAATTGCACAGGAACTCTCACAAAGAATCAACAACTGGGATCTCATTAAAAAGGTTTTCCACAGCAAGAGAAATCACCAACAGAGTGAAGAGACAACCCACAGTGTGGGAAAAATTGTTTAGCAGCTGTTTCTCAGAAAAGGTTTGCTATCAAGAACATATGAAAAGCTACAAAAAGTAAGCCCTCCCCCAAATTTAAAGACCTAATCCAAAAATGGCAATCAGAGGTGAATACACACTTCTCAGATGAAGAAATACAAACAGCAAATCAATATAGGAAAAAAATGTTCAGCATCACTGGTCATTGGGAGATACAAATTAAAACAACACTGAGATTTCATCTCACCCCAGAAATAATGGCTATTACCAAGAAATCAATCAATAACAAATGCTGGAGGGGTTATGGGGGAAAAGAAACACTTCTCCAGTGTTGGTGGGAGTGTAGACTGCTGCAACCACCGTGGAAGTCAGTGTGGAAATTCTTTAAAAAAACTAAGATTGGAGGTCCCATTTGATCCAGCTATTACCTTCTGGGTATCCTCCCAGAATAATTGAAAACATCTTACCGTGGTGAAATATGTGCACCTGTGTTTGTAGCAGCACAATTTGTAATAGCTAGATCTTGGAAACAACCCAAATGTCCATCAACTGAAGAATGGATAAAAATATGCGGCCTTTTATACACTGGAATATTACTTGGCAATAAAGAAAAATAAACAGACTTTTATAGGCAAATACATGCAACTTGAGACTATACTCACAAATGAAATAAATCAGATTCACTTGTGTAAACATCATATTGTCTCCCTAGTGTGAGAAAGCTGAAAAAGTAAATAAGATCCAAAATGTACAACAGATATGTATAATGGGAAGAAATTTCAAGAAGGAAGGAGAAACTGGGTTGGGAGAATGGAGAAAAGAAGAAAGGGGAAAGAAAAAGAAAATAATAATAACAGTAATATATGATATATATATTATTATATATGATAAGTAATAGTTACATTATTAATTTATCTTAATTCATTGAAAAGAGAGATCTATGCTAGTATTGTTTGGACAATTAAATGCTGATATGTTGTACTCTGAGTAACTAATTTAAAGATAACAACATGGAATTTATTAACCATTGTTACTCTCCTATTGTCTTGTTTTGAAATATTGAGGTTTTTCTTTAAAATTAAAAAAAAGGATCATGTTAACAGCAAAAGTTCAGGATCTGTCTAATGTTTTCACTATCACTTCATTTTCTGGAATTATTTACAGTTCACAAAGGTAGCTCTTGAGCTACATTTTCCATGTGAGACATAGCACATCAACCAATCAAGCAGAATGTACATCTCACCTGAACCAAATCCCCTTAGTTGTGAGTCTCAGAACCCTCTTACCTACCCATCTTTGAACACTCCTGTCAGATGGTACAGTTAACAGTAGTAGATCCACACATAAGAGGTTCCCAGAGGGAAATACCCCTTCTTAGATGTGCTGCTCTGATGAATGCATACTCTTGCCTGATGAAGAAGATCATCATCTCGGGCGAAGCTAACAACTTGTGAATGGTCCTATCTGGGGAAGGGAGCAGGGAAAGTAGCACCTACATTGTAAGCTAGATGTCCTAAACCATGGTAGATATTAATGAAGTGACACTTGACAACCTGACTGCCCTTCCATTCCAATAAACTAGATAAAGATGGGTGCTGGGTGGGAGGGAGGCAGGAAGAGAGTAGGTTGAGGAACTCTTAAAACAGTACTGGAGACCACCGAAAGTTTATCAGTCCACTAATGGCTTTTCAATAGTACAGCCAAATGGTTTTCAACAGTAATGCCAAGTGATTTGTTATAGGAAGTTGTTTCTAGGAATTTAAGATGAATTACCTATAACTCCTAAACCAGTATTCTCCCTGTATCTACCATAATTCAACTAAAGATCTTACATGTAGGCCTTCAGGGAACTCCACAATGTGCCATAATTCTCCTATTATCTATCAGTTCAACTTAATTAGCTCTCTCTTTTTAAGGTAGTTTTCCATATTAGTCTGAGGAAACCAACAACCTCCACTTAAATACTGGATTTGATGTTAAAGTCCTTATGTCTCCTCTAAAACAATAGTGAACCAATGTCCTAAGCAATATGCACAATGCATTATGAAAAATAAGGAGACAATAGGGACAACTTGGAAGATAGCATTCTTTAAGAGAAGCATTACAATGTGGGTACACAATGAACATTGTGGTTTATTCTCCAATGTTTTCATTCTGCACCAGAAGACCATCTGAGCAAATTACAGTAATTTATTCCCCTTGCCAGTGATTATTTCAGAAAAAGGAATGTGTTCCAACTGTAGCTGTAGTCATTGTACATTTTAAATGCTCACCAAAAGGTGTTCTACCTTATTCCTGAAAACTGTGAATAGGATGAAATATCATTCCCATGATTTAGTTATTAGGTATATTTGACCTTAAAATAGAACAGAACACCTGAGTGGACCTAATCTGATCACACAAGCCCTTGAAAGTAGCGAGGTTTCTTGAGCTGATTCTTCAAATCCTGCAGAAGAAAGCCCAGGCCAGGCCCCCTCTACTGCAGCCTTGTGTACAGACCCCAGGTGAGCCAGCCAGGGCTCTCAAACCCACAGAGCTGTGAGAGAGTAAATGAATGTTGTTTAAATTAGTAAATTTATGACAACTAGTTATGATAGCAATTGAAAATCAATACAAAAGCCAAAAAGTTTTAAAATAGAGTCTGCTAAGAATTCTGGGAAAATTTTACTTCTTTCTTTGGATGTTGCTATAATTCTTGATCTAATGGCCAGAGCTGACTTGTAATGAAACAGAGTGTGTTGATGAAATTTTTGGGAATTAGACTGCCATTATAATCCTTAGTAACCCTACATAGTAATAGTATATGTGATGTTAATTGGCTAGAAATTAGAACAAAGCTACATCCCCACAACTGTAGACATTAACCTTAGAGTCCACCCTACTTTCAGAATTACCAATATGTAGACAGTACATTTTTTATTATTATACTGATTTGAGTCAAGGTTGCTGTTACTTACAAAAATGTGTTAATTGACAGGCCTATTCATATAAACTAGCATAATTATATCTAGGAAGATATACTAGATGAAAGAATACTAGACCCCGAAAGAGGCTTGACCTCACATGGGAATACCGTGTGATGGGCCAAGCACGTACAAGGCCCTGAGCTCGAGCCTAGCATCTCAACACCAAAATAATTTTTTAAAATTGTGGTCTGGTGGTCTGGTCATTTAGTATCTGTATAACCCTGTGTCTTGGTTACTTTTCTCTCGTTGCTGAGACAAAATACCCAACACCCAAAATGAAGGAAGGAAAGATTTATTTAGCTTACAGTTTGTGGAGGTTTCAGTCCATACTTGGCTGGTTCTGAGGTAAAGTGGCACATGGCAGAGGGCAAACTGTTCAGGGCAGCAGAGCACAGCAAAAGCAACCAGCAAAAAGGGAGGAATGGTTACAAGGAGCCTCCTTCCTTCTCCTACATTGTAAACATGCTACTCCCATCCAGGGGGCCTGTTAGCTCTCACATAATCTCCATGCCCTCCTCTTCCACAGGCTCAGGACGTATACAAATAAGCACCCTGGCTTCCTGCTGAGTCACTCAGTCAAACTTCTGGACGCCCCAAGTTGACACAATGTATCAACCATAACACCCTGGTTAGGTCACCCAGTCTTTTTGCTCCTCTATTTCCTCAAGAAATGGAAGTAACAATCGATTTACTGAGGTATTGTGAGGACTAAATATGATCAGTTATGAGATTATATAACATAGTGTCTAAGAAATAGTAATTACTCAATAAGTAGTCATTAACCTCAAATAAAATATAAAAAAAAAGGAAAATATTTTCAGGAGAGAAAAATTTAATCAAGAAAAATGGAAAAATTTTTAAAGATAGTAAATGATACATGTTGAATTAGACCTAAATAATGAAATTCAACTGTTATGTTATTATTAGATGGCTCAATATTAAAGTGCACAAAACTGTCAAAGAGAATTTTTACATATTATACCTTTACAATAATAGGAACCAAAATTAAATGTTTAAAAGAAAAATATAGTAATATTAAAATCATAACTACAGGCTGTGACCAAAGAAACTAATAAAACAAATTTATACTATATTCTCCATAATGTTGTCTGATTGTCTCACTTACATCAGAAAGAATTCACTGGTTGTTTTTAAAATTAAAAAGAAATGTTTCAACTTAAAAATAACCAATTATAAACACTCTAATGCTTCAAGAAACAAATCCATTATGCACCCCAGCTATTGTACTAATTTTCTAGGGATGCTGTTAACAAAGTACCACAGACCAGGCTGTTCAAGCAATAGAAGTGTGTTGTTTCATAGCTCTGGAGGGTAAACACCCAGAACCAAGGGCCTTCCTTCTGTGAGGGAGCTCAGGGAAAGAGAGATCAGCTCACAGGCACCTCCTCTTCACCCTGCGTTTCCCCACACCGCTTCCCTCCATGTGTCCACATATCTGCTTATATCTAATGCCCACAGTCATATCCCATTAGAGGTCACCCTGGTGACCATATATTATTCCACTCTGTAGTGACCCTCTTTCCAAATCAAGTCAAATTTTGAGGCATTGAGGGTTAGAAATTCAACACACAAATTTGAGGACACAATTCAACCCTAATACCATCTAAGACACATTTTCTTCCCCTAAGGAATTTTGAGTCTAATATATGATATATCCATTTATTCCCTTTCTTATATTTATTAAATGTTTAATTTTTTAAAGAGTTGCTTTTATAATAATGATAATGTTAAGTACTCACATTTCATTAGTTGTATTCTCAAGTATGTTTGGTATAATATCAAACTGATATTTTCCAAAAACAATAAGCTTAATTATAAGTCTCAGTATTTGCATGGCTTAAATTATTTCCTTTATCTTAGGAAATATATTTCAATCTAAACATATCTAACTACAGTTTTACAGCTAACTTCTCACAAGTTTAAAAAATTGTCTAATTTTCCTAACTTCGTAATCTTCATATCTAATTAAATTGAACAAATTCAAAATCAGATTGTATAGAAAATATTTCTGTAGTGACATGAAAATTTTGAACCTAGTATCAATGAATGTAGTTAAAAATTTTTAAGTTTATTTCAAAAAACTAATGTTTTGTCTTTATAGTAGGAAACCTCAAAATATTTCCAATAGTCAGAAATTTCTACTTAGTTAGTTATGTAAGTCTGAAAATAAATACCAAGGATGGGGCCGGACATGGCGCTGCACACCTGTAAGTGCAATATCGCAGACAGCTAAGTTAGGTAGAAATTAATATACAGGTCACAGGGGGACTGGGCTCACAAGGAGGTCAGCAGGAAGGATAAAGACATCAGAGTTGTGGCTGCAGGCACAGCTGAAGAAGGCCAGTCCTCAAGGCAGAGATGCAATGGCCAGGACTCCTGGCCTCCCTAAGGGATAAGCTGTAACTTGAAATTATACTGGGATCAGCACGGCCTGGTCCAGTGAGTCCAGACAGGCATCTGTCACCCAGGTGGGTGACCAGAGCATCTGGACCCATCCCTTCCCCAAATACCTTTACTTTCCATGTGTCCATGTGTCCATGCTACATGACTCATTTCCCTGGTGGATCAATACTAGCTAAGTGACTATATTTGTAATCCCATAGGGTGATGGCAGTTTGACCAACATTATATCTTTGCTGGACACGTTACCTCTGACACAGAGCCTCCGTGGTAACCCGGTCAGGACCCCTCCTGCCTCTTAGGACTTCTTCCTATAAACTTTTCCCACTCTTCCCCTGCTTTGTCCTTTGGAATTCATTCTCTGATTTGGGGGGACATAGTACATTTGACATGCAGCAGGTTGGGAGTTGGATTCTTCCTGTGTCACCAGTGTAACTTCATGGTGGCGTCTGGCAGCCCAGGGATTCCCCATGGCCTGACTCTCGCATTCCCCATGTTCTTGCCCCCACCCTGGCAAGGAAGGCAAGAGGGCAGTGAGGCCGACTCAAAGCCGAAGGTCCTCCAAGCGTCTGCCCAGAATGAGCAGCTCCAAAACAGAGGTTTGCTTACTATATTGTGAAGGCGGGGACAGCTTGGCAGGGCGAGAATACAAGAGGGTACTAAAAGCCAACATGAGCAGGCAATGAGAGAAAACCCTTGCCTAATGACAAAAATAAGCTGAGGCAAGGGGATTGCTGCTAGTGTTTGAAACCAGCCTAGATGTTTCTTTGGAGACAGGATCTCACTGTATACTTTAAGGTGGCTTCAAACACTAGCAGCAATCCCCTTGCCTCAGCTTCCCAAGCGCTGGGATTATAGGAGCACACCACCATGCCTGGCAGTCTAGATGGTTCTTAGAAAATTATGCTGTAGGTTACCCTGCAGATTTGGGATATACCAGACCCACAATTCCTTATAATAACTTTCTCTATATACACATACCATTAGCTGAGTTCTCTGAAGAACCCCGACTAATACAGATCTCCCAACCAAAGTACATTTATGGGTCTGTGTTTGGTGGGTGGGGTAGGGTGGGGTGTTGCCTTCATGGTTCTCCTCCTACTCTTTTTCCACCCTGTTTCCAAAGAAACATCTAGTATCAAAAACCTGGTTAAATAACCCCAAATTATTGCAAGCTGATCAGACCTACAATCTCCCAAGCTAGTGGACTGCAAAGGCGTAAACAAAAAATGAGACAATGGAATATGATTTCAGGGCTTCCAGGAGGGACTAATTCTCTTCCAGCTTCTATATTCTCTGAATTAGCCAAAGACTTTTCTGAGTCGCCCATGTTTTTTAAGTTTACAAATACGCGGGGGGGAATACTGAAGAAAACGCAAGAATCTGGGCAGTACTTGGGAATCCTTTCAAGGACTCCTCCAAGTAATATTATGTTAATTTAAGAGAAGTATGTAATCTCCAGGAAGACCTTCACAGCAGGGGTGAGATGCCTGCAGCCATAGTCTCCTTGAAATTAATAGGAATAGGAGCCAGACATCATTGGCTGCAGTCACTTTGTCTTTGAGACATCACAGTGTCAGTGGGCAATACAGGCCTCAGCAGTGACCAGTGACTCATAGAGTTTAATTTACTATGAATCAGCTGCCCATCTAAAGACAAGGTGCCTAAGCTTTGGACAACTCTCAAGTAAATATGAAAAGCCAATTGGTTAATATTATATCCTGCTCAGAGCCAGTTTGTAGTGGTCCCCAACAATCTAGAATGATGCCTGACAGAATATCTGAGTATTATGGCATCACCAAGCTGACACATAAAATTAATCATCACAAGAACCAATAGTAGAGAAAATATATGCACAAAAATTATTTGAGAGGTCCCACCCTACCCAAGGTTTCTTCTGCTGTCTCAATGACTCAATTCAATGCCATTGTCTGAAAATATTGCATGGAAAATTCCAGAGAGAGAGAAACTACATTCATATAACTTGTTACAAAATATTGTTATAATTGTTCCACTATTAGTTGTTGTTAATCTTAGAAATTAAACTTAATCATAGGAATGCAAAGGCAAAAACACAGCAGTTGTAGAATTGGTCCTATCTATAGTTCCAGGCATCTACTAGGGGTCTCAGGATGTGTCCCCTGTAAATAAAGGGGAACTACTGTAAAACTCAAGATGTGGACAGCTATATTCATCTGCTCAGAATATTATAACAAAATACCATGGATAGAGTGGTTTTAGCACTGGAAAATGTACCCATGATGCCCATGATGCTGGACACGGGGATGTCCAACCAAAAACAAGTGCCCACCAAGTCTGCTCCTCAGGAAGCTCTCTTCCCCGTGTCTCAGGGCCACCTTCTTCCTGCACCCTCATAAGGACATGTGGGCTGGGAAAAAAGAGTGAGAGGTTTCTTCTCAAGAGTCCCAACTTTATAACCTCATTTAACATCAGTTATCTCCTAAAAGTGTTATTTGTAAATATATCCACATTGAGAGGGTTGCCCACCAGCAGAGTACTGAATCCTGGTTTAATGTCTTCCTGCAAGGTAGAAATTATGTCTGGTATTTTTATTTGTTTTTTAAAATAGTGATGCTAGTAAACACAGTTTTTTTTTCAGAGAATATCAAATGTACAGAAAAGTTACAGGAATAATAATACAAATATCACCTGTGTAATTTTTACTCAGGTATATAATTATTAATACTTCATGTTTTATCTTTCTTTCATATATATGTATAATATATATTATATATGAATAATATTTTTCTGAATAATTTGAGAGAAATGTGCAGACATTAGGTCTATTTACCTCTGAATGCTTCCCTAATCCTTCAGTGTAATTTTCTTAAGGGAGGTTAGTTATATAACCATAGTAAAATACCCAAATCAGGAAATTTAAACTTGAACATAATTATTTAATCTCCAGGACCTAGTTAAATTTTATTAATTGTTCCCATAATTTCTTTCATAGCAAAAGATGGAACTATGGTCCAAGATACAGAGTCCCACTTATTTTGCAGTGCTGGGCTGCGGGGCCCAGGCCTTCTGCGAGCTAGCCAGTTGTCTTCCACTGAGCCTCAGCCTGGCTCTGAGCTGCAACCCATGGCTAATTTTTGTTTCTTTTTCTTTTTCTAACCTTTACTCTGGGACAGTTTCTTGAGTTTTCATAATACTAGTACTGTACTTTTGAAGAATTTAGTCATTATTTTGTATGTTCCTCACTTTAGATTCATCTAATATCTCCTCATGATTTAATTCAGGAAATGCATTTTTGGCAAGAATATTATGCAAGTATCATTCTGTTCTTATCAGTATTTCTAATGAGGAGGTACTTGAAGTCCACCATTGGGGATGCTAATTTTGATCACTCAGTGAATGTGGTATCTGGTAGGCATTTTTAGTGTAGTTACTGGCTTTCTTTTTGTAATTGGTAATTTGTGAATAGAAACATGGAGACTACGTAAATATCCTAATTTATCAGTAGAATAGATTTCATGCCCGGTCAATTACCTAACTGACTGTCACCTAATAGATTTTTCATGGCAGGGGAATGACACAAACTCAGTATCAGGTATTCCTTGGATTCATGTCTTATCTGCTTCTGTTAGACAACTGAGCTCAGAACTTTAGGAACTCTGCAGACTAAAATGGGAATTACATTGGAGATTTTAAAGCAAACATTTCCAACTTAGAAATGCTACTGTGGACTATATGATCATTGTGAGAAGAAACCCACGTTCAATTTACAACTGATCAAAGCTGTGAACTCTCCCTGAAAAAACTCACACGCACTATTCACAAGGGAATACTCCCCAGGCAAATCAAGGAGAGCAAAAGAAATGTAAGGGCCAAGTGTGTAGTTTAAGATGTTTTGGGCCTTAAAATCTATCCAGATAGAAAAAATATGTTAATCATAAGACCATGATCAGAGGGAGCCAAACTCAGCCAAGAAGGGGCCTGTCAGTAATTTGTGTCTAGTAAGAAAAGGACAATGTCTGCAGGGGGCTGGGAATATTATTATTCTAGCAGCAGTGATTTAGGAGGTAGAGCCTGGCAAGCTGGCTGGGGACATGAGCAGGACCTGTCAGTCAAGATCCCAGGGCAACAGGAAGACCCAGCTGCTAGGATTTCTGAGCTCCCACCAGATGTGGACATCATAAAAGAAAGTAGCTATCACTGAAAGCCACTATGGTGGCTTTCTAAGGTAACCCACCCAATGTTTATCAGACACAGCGTGCACTTTTATTTTTGCTTTTACCCCCTTTTTTCTCTTTGTTTGGTCCAAGTTCACCTTGCAGCACTTATTTTGTCCATGCCCATCTCACCCTACACTTTTCAATACACATTTGACAGCATTTTTGTCTTGTCTCCTCCAATTCTTTGTTTGAGGGAAGGACATGGGATACTTTGAGATGGAGAGCAAGGAAGATAAGTACAGGACTGCACCAAGTTTCAACACACTGGGTAACAAAAGGATAAAACATGGCAAAATTTTAGGAAATTTTGAAGTGATACTTGTACTTTTAAAGCATTTTTATAATTAAATTCTTTGTTAGAATGCTCAAAGTTGTTTTATTTTCAATTTTTACAGTTAATCAGGCAGTCTAGGAGTTGAAGGTAGTACTAAAAAAGAGGCAGAAGTAGTCAGCTATTTACAATAGCCATTAAAAGTGCTGGGTTTCTGCCCATATAAATTTCTACTGAATCTTTGTGGCAGTGATCCAACATGGTGTAGCCCAGAGAAGACCATGTGTCTCTCCCAGACCAACTCCCACCTTCCAACTATAACTTCCTGTTTCCTTTCATGCACACAGCAACCAGTCAGTGTCCATTAAATCACTTAGACAACCCCATAAACTCCACCCCTAAACCTAGCCCAATATATTTTTCCCAGACCCGCCCCCAGAACATCATTGCATCTTGCTCACTTTCTCTCTCTCTCACTTTCTCTCTCTCTCTCTCTGTCTCTCCCTCTCTGTCTGCAGCCTTCCCATGCCCAGGCAATAAAGACCCTTTTTACTTTGTTTTGTCTCTTACTCCCACCAAACCTAACATTTTTGGTGCTGTGACTCAGGTTAGGGCATATGACTCCCAAGGGGTTACTCCCTTGGCTTGAGCTACCCCTGCCAATGAGCCACCTTTCCTTTTTCTCTCACTCCTTCATTTGCCATTGTCAACCTCCACAGCACTTCTCCAATTCTCACAGTGAGCCTCTCTTCACTCTGGGATTCCCTGCCTCGTTCTCGTTCCTGAAACCATGAGCCCGTAACAAGACTCTCGTGTCTTTTGGGATGCCCCTCTGCCTTCTCAGTGATGATCGGGAGGATAGAGTTGGGCATCTTCTCGCTCTCTCACACCCCAGTGAGGGGGATGGCCCTCCAAGTGGTTTGGAGACTCAGCTGTTAAGCTTCCAGCTCACCTTTAATTGAGCCACAAAATGGAAAATACTAACTCCCAGCCCCTAAAACACACTCCCCTTGGCTGTCTCTTGGCCAGTATAAATGCTTTGGGCTCAGAGAGACTGTAAAGCCAAAACAATTAAGTTTTATTGCCAAACCTAATAAAAAGCAATCTCACAGGTGCTCAGGAAGGTTAAAATATGTGTGGATTTTCTGCATTGGTATTTTTGGCCACATCCAGAAAGTCTATACACAATTCTGGATGAAGAAGTTTCATATTGAAAAGCAACTCATAGATTAAAAGTGAATTAATCATTATTGAACATATTATCCATGATTTAGACCCTTCCTAATCCTTAGAAGAACCATATATACTTTTGTTTACACAAGAGAAAGCTAAAGTTCAAAAATATTGCTCTAAATGTGTAATTCAGAAGTTATAGGACTAAAGTAAAAACCCAGATCTGATTCCAAAGTCCTTTTATTAATATGACAGTACTTATACCATTACTTTTATACTAACAAGTATGGTATTAGAGAATGATGAAAGAAAATGAAATAACTAAGGGCAAAATGATTTGTAATGTGATTAAAAGATATCATTTACACATCTTTCAAATTTAAATTTAAACTAAAAGTCTTGGTCCCTAGAAAGAAACTGTTGATCATATTACTACAGTAGCAATGGAATAGGGACTATTATTATTCCAGAAAAGCCAGCAGCTTCTGCAGACATCTGCACTCAAGAGGGAAAAAATCATTTGAGTGAATTTCCAAACACTAGATAATAATAATCGAGTGTATGCCAACTACACAAACACAGTATAAGAAAATTATAAGGAAAGTATAAGAAAATTAATATATGTTTTAGACTTTTAAAAAATCATTCATTGCTGTTATATTTGCTCATTATACAACAAATAAACACCAGGAAGAAAAATATTACAGTGGAGTTAGCTTATGGAGTTCCTCCATTCTCACTTAATTATCTTCTGAGCCCCAAAACTTATTGAATTCTGAAAGAATTTACTCCATTTCTGCAATTAATTTTTGGCCTCTTACCAAACAAATTCTTTGGTCTATGCTGAGTCAGGAAGCTCTGTCACCCAGACAATTTTGTATAAATCAAAGCTCAAGGCCAAAGTTAATGCATTACAATAATGTAAAATAGGATTGCTTTGCATTTCAGTTTGTTCTATTTGGTTTTGCATGTTTAAATATCTCTATGCCTAGTATTTTGGTTATTCTTTGTAATTTAAATCTCTTATAAATTTGAAGTCTAAGTAATTTATTTTTAAAATTAAAAAACTAACAAAGGAATCAATTTTTTTATTCATTACCAATAAGTGGCACGAAACTCTAAACAATGATATAACATTGTTCACAATCCAATGAACAAAGAGAGAAAACAATAGCCAGCACTGACCCCTTCACACCCCCAATTTGGACCCTTATCACCTCCTGCCCGGGCTTATTTCTGTCTTGTTTGTCTGATCCCAGCCTTGTATTTCTTATACTCCGTCTCCACTCTGAAGGCCAAAATGTATTTCAAAAATGTAATTCTAGCCAATTTGTGGCTTAGGTTTCTTAGCTTCTCAGTTTCCAAGGTGGAATAGTGAGGGTGCATCTGTACCAAAATAGCTGACTGCATGCTTGCAGCTCAGCCCTGCCATGGTTCCCACAGACGTACAAATCACACTAACCCGAGATATGCTCCCCTGACACCCCAGGAAGCTCCACTGGAATTATAGTGTTTCAGAGAAAGCACGGAACTAGAACAGGAAAATTAGCTGTACAATTCAGACGGGATCAGGTTAAGTCTGGGAGCTCTCACCAGTCTCGACATTCTCCACCCTGGCAACTGCTGGATGAATAGCAGAAACTTTTCATTTTGAATTTCTGTTGTTTTCACTCCACATAGAACTTTGCCCTTTTTGTCAATTGCTACAGAACCAGAACATCTGGTTAACTCCATATAGCATCAGAACATGTAAATCCCTCTTATTTTTAATGTGATATATCAGCTAATACAAGGCAGGTAACTTTCTGTGATGATTAACTTGCAGAAAAATGATATGATTCTAACCAGCCCCAGGGGCCAATTTAGATGTGGAGCTCCAGCTAGGGGAGAAAGGGAGACACATATTCTCTGTGGTGACGATCTCGCTTAGCATGTCAGTCATCCCATCTGCCTCCCTTTTGCCCCTCCTTTCCCTCCCTCTGCACCCTATGTACCCTTGAGTTCCCTAAGACAGAGCTCTGAAGATGACAGCTTCTCTGACTTCTCATGGTGGTCCTTGAATAAAACCATGTCCTTCCGTCCTCTCTGAGCTCCTGAGTCAGCAGTGAGCTGCCCCGCCTAGGTAAGAGAACAATAGCTGAGTATGAAGAATACCTGTCTATGAAGCACTGTTGGATACTGAGGATGACTTATAACCTGGACACACAGTTACTCTCTTCTTCAGTTTTTAAAGTCATAAAGAGTAGTTTTCCCAGAGAAAAATCTAGACTTGCTTTCTTCCTTTTCATTTCCTGTGGGGAGTCAGTACATGTACCAAACACATTTTAATTCTTTTTCATACTCTTCCCTCCCTCCCCTCCTTCTGTTTTTTTCATTAGTTTAATTTATTACTCCATGTTTGCAGTGCATAATGCTCACAATCCATGTGCAGAGATGGCACATGCACATAACACATTCTACCTCCTTCGTTTCATCCCTTATCCCATCCCTCCCTCTCTTGATCCCCTTCCAGCATGAAAATTGCCATACTTCCTATTATCCATTTTTAGTTCTGTTCTTTATTATACTCTGGGTTTCTCATGTAAGAGGAACAATGTGATAAGCTTGTGTGTCTAGTTCATTTCACTTAATATTATGGTCTCAAGGTGCATCCATTTTCCTACAAATGACTCCAGTCTATCCATCCTTTTGGCAGAGTACTAGTGTATAATCTTGACCTTCTCATTATTAAGGCTTTGGTGTCTGTGGTGGATCAACAACTAGTATTCAGCTTGTAACACCCAGCTGAACTACACAGTGTGGTACTGAGTGTGGGAGGCCCACTGAAGATTGTTGTCAACAAAATAAGAACCGGAGAAGAAGAGGAGGTGTTGTTAGAGAGCTGTTGTTTCTCCTGGTACTGTTGGCTGTCCTGGAGGAGCTTGTCATGAACACAGCTGGTCTCATCCTTGGAGGAGCTTGGGACCTCATTGTTACTGAGGATGGCTACGGTACTTTTCAGGGGAGCTCTGGTCTTTACTTTGAACATTGCTTCCTGGCTCCAGTGTAGACCCCTCAGCCTGCTGACACAGATCCTTCATCCTGCTGGCACAGACTTTCTAGATTCCACCACTGACCTTTGGGCCTTCCCAGTGCAGATCCATGAAAGAGACTCATAGGGAGCATTGTAATGAGCTCTAGGTTTTCATCTGGACCCATTCAGGACATTGCTGTGGGACCTAGGCCCTCAACTAGATTCTTTGGGTGTTCAGTGTGTATACAGATCTCCTGCCTTCTCTTTGTTTGTGACCCTTTGGGTGACTACTGTAAAACAATCCTGTAAGTTATGTGTCCTGTATTGTACTGTTCCCTTTGCAAACTTCAACTACAGCAGTGTCCCCTCACTGTTGGCACAAGCATACATCATTAGGAGGCTTGTTAAAGCGCAGGGCTGGAGATCAGTGTTAGAGCATATGCTTAGCAATGTGAGGCTCTGGATTCATCCCAACACCACAAATAGAAAATAAGTAGAAGACGATCCCATTTCTCTCCTTGTAAAAGTTAACAGTAGATCATTTTAGATACGCTGTAGAATAATACACCTTGTTCTTAATTAATGTCAGAGTTGAATTAGGGCTCTAATGCTTAAAAACTATCATTAGATTATTTTCTACATTCATATGCTTCCATTGTTCCATGGACAATGTTAAATTATTATCTGACCCCTGTGCATTCTGCCTGTCTGTCTCCCTGTTATTCACAGTCTTGCCTCAGCATTTCTCAAGATCAAGGATACTGGTGTGCACCACTGTACCCAGCTTGATCCCAGTGTTCTGAGCAGTGGTTACAGAGAACCCTCGGGGTCATCATGCCTTTTCTCAGGAGAGCCTGCCCTGCTGTCTCTGGGAGGTTCTTTCATCTTGCATTTTCTTCTATCACTTGGCCCAAGCTCGCTCTGCAGAACCAGTTTCTCTCTCATGTTTCACTCTTTGAATAAACTTTGCCTCTGCTTTTACAAAGATAAAAAGAAAGGAAAAGAAAAGAAAAGAAGACTTCTGTGCCTCTTTGTACTCACAGAAATGACTCTGAAGCACAAGCCCGGCCGCGGATGTTCCAAGGTGTCCCCGTCCCCCTCGCGAGGCCTGTCCGGTTCCCTCACTCATCTGCTCTAAAGCTCAGCCCCTTCCCTATTCTTTGGGATCTATGGCATTCGTTAATCATTGCTTAAATTGAATCATCTTCAGTGTCCAGTGTATTTTTCTTTCACATACCAAGTTATGTTCGATGCTACTTTAACACAAAGTTTACTGTGTTCCATGAGGAGTAATTGAGTTCATACATTTGCACTATGGATGATGTGAGACACCTTCTATGCATTCAACATTATCTGTAATACCTATGGCAGCTGAAAATAAAATCACCTAAATGACCTTAGTAAAGATCAAAGAAAATTAAATTTATTTGGGGCTAATCAGGATTGTAATCTATGACAACAGTTTCAAGAAGTCTTGAAAATGTGCTTCCAGGCTATATAAATTGTTGGCTGTATTCATGTTTTGTTAGGTTTTCTTCACAGAAGAAACAAAGGAGAGAGAAAGCCCTTACTCTGTACCCTCTGGGGGCATCCAGCATGGGGCTCTTCTGGGGCAGACAACAGGGGCTGGGCTTTATGAGGACTCTGGCTAGAGATGGAGCTTGAGGGGTGGGCGCAGGGACGTGTTAGAAGCTGACTGGGGCTTCTGTCCCACACACAGGAAGCGAAAGAGGAAGTTGTGTTCAGGGCTGCGCAGAAACCTATCAGTTTTAAACTGCAAGGGAGCGGGAGATTCCTGAGTTACGAATTATTGGTGCTGCCAAAAGTGCACCTGTTTCATAAGAAAGAGGGTGGATCATTTCTCGGCCTTCTGGCTAAGATCGAGTGTAGTATCTGTTCTTACCAGTTTAATATCCAATACGTCCTCTATCCGAGGACAATATATTAAATGGATTCTTGGAGCTGGGAGATGGAATACGAGCTTGCTTCATCCACTCCACATATCCACTGGTATTGCAGTACCTCTGGGAACAGCGCACCCTGCCTCCTGGGAAACAACTGTAGTCCAAAGAGAAAGTGCCTGCTTATGTGCCCACTCCTCTGCCTGCTTATCTGCCAGCCTGCCTGTGTACCCACCTATCTACCCACCTACCTACCTGGTTGTGGCTGGGCTTGCCATTCTTTCCTCACCTCCTCCCCACTTGCAGGGGATGGGAGGGTGGGGGGAATTGGGCATGATCGTACATGCCTGTAAGTCCAGCACTCTGGCAAGATGAGCCAAGAGGATCCCAAGATTAAGCCCAATCCCAAGCAACTTAGTAAAACCCTGCCTCAAAAAAAAGTTGAAAAGACAGAGGATATAACTTAGTATGAAGGTCCTGGGTTCAACCACCCAATGGGAATAGGGTGTGATCTCATCCCCTAAATATTTGGGGGGATGAGTTTCATCATACAGAAAGTAAGTGGAGGTTAACAATGTTTCAGGAAAGTGGTTTGGCCTAATCCAAAGGTCAGTTCCCCTAGACGTTAGATACATCTGCAGCCATGTTCAAAAGTTTGACCATGGGTTATCTGAGATTAAACATGGCATCCAGTTCCATTCTAAGATCTCTGAACCAGTGCCACTCCATTTTGACTGTTATCTTTGCCAACTGTATTATGTAATTCATATTACATATGTTGATGTTATAATTTTAAAAAATATTATTTTCAAAGTTCTTAACTCTTAATCAGGGAAGATGGTCAGATAATCTAACCTATATACTTTATTTGTAATCTAACCTAAACTGACCAGAAAAGGAAGGGTAGAAAAAGGTGAACAGCAACAGCAGGAATATAATAAGGTGAGAGAAGAAAAAGGTATATGACCCATTCTTCAGAATCACTTTGCTCTGAGATTCTCAAAGCTACTTCCAGATAACAGAGTTGGTACAGTGCCCTCTGGTCTCCTGGATGATAAGTCACAAGGCAGCCAGCCCCCTGTAGGAAAACTTTAAATCTCAATATTTCTTTCCTTCTTTTATCTGTTCCACTTCAGTTCCCCTCAACCATAAAGGCCAATTCCACCCTCATCCTCTTTGGCAGGACCAACAACCCACTCTGCTTGGGCTGTTCTGACCTGAAAATACCACCACCCTTGGGCTGTTCTGCCCCGTGGACACCCTCCCCCTGTTTGGGCTATTCTGGCCCACAGACACCCTCCTGAAAAAGAGTTTAAAAAGCTCATGCTTCGCTCAACTCACAACTCCCTTTGTCCACTGGGCAGCCCCCTCCTGTGTTGCTCCACCCCAATAAAGACTTCTCTCATGTCAGAAGGTCTGGTCTGGTTCCGTGTGGGTCTTGGTTCTATCACTCATAACAAAGTGTATGGGCTGAAGCCTTTCTTCCAATCACAGCATCATAGTTCTCACCCAGCAGAACTTATCACTCAGTCATTTTTCTTCTTACTTGTTGCCTCATAGTACCAAACAGTATATGTTTCAAGGGCTCAAAAAACACAAACCAGGCAAAAAGAAGAGAGGACATATAACGGCACCAAAGCCTATCTGTCCCATTACATTGGCCAGAACCATATCACATGCCACCTTATTTTTAAAAGATGCCAGAAAATTGAAATGCTAGGGTTTCAGCCACTGTAGTAAAGTTAGGAGAAGAGAAAGGAAGGTGGAGAGTGGGCGGAGCCAACTGCACTTCCTGTGAGTGAGCATACAGCTCCAGACACAGCAGGACTCCCAGAGGGCAATATCCAGTACACCATCTCTAGCAGCATGGCCCCCAAGACTCTGCTAACCAGAGAGTGCCCCTGTGGCACACCCACTCGGAATCTTCCTATGTGTGCTCCCAGCCCCTTACCGAGCACAGGATGTTCAATAAGTGCGTGTGCCAATCCCCCACAATGAATGTATTTGTTATGTACTGTAAACATGTACTAATAAAAACCCAGGCTGATCTTGGAGGAAGACTCAGGCCAGTTCAGATATGTATTCCCACTCCCTGAAATCTGAGCCTTGCTGGGGTAAGCTTTCCTCTAAGTAACTCCCCAACACAATCTTAATTATGATCAGAATGGCTCTACCTTGTAAGTACTCCTTTTCACCATAGAAACAATATAAGATTAAAGCTTCACATCACATCTATGACGTAAAGTCGGAATCCCCTTTATTCTAGTAATACCAAGACCAAGAGCAGAAACAGCAACAGCATCAGTTCAAGAAACTGTTCAAGCAGAAGAAGCATTAAGACTATAGAGAGGTTGCTGTGAGGACTCAAGCCAAGGGGCTGATGGAGCTGCAGCTGTTGAGAGTGACGTAGAGGTGAGCAAGGGATTATTAGACCTTGAAGTCTAACCTAGTAGGGCTCTGCAAACTGCATTATGCCTCAATGTGTTCTCTTTTAAAAGCTTCTTGCTCTGTCCCCAAGCATGTGCCACAGTTGTTCTTCAAGTCACAGTATTCTGAACCGACTGCATGACAAGTTAATTCAATTCTTACCTTCACTGGAGTTTCTCCTAAATTTCTATTTCTTTCCTCGGCATTTTACTATATTTTTGTCTTAAATTTCTTCTCACAGAATAACCTCTCTCAGATATGTGTGATCTTCACAGGAACACTATCTAGATATCTGGATCCAAATAGGAAAAACAGTCACGCGGGCTGCACCCCTGGCGCTCCATTCCCTGTGTAAAGCACAGTGAAGAGCTTCTTGCAGACTCCTGGGAGGAGAATGCTACAGGGCACCTTGAGCTTGCACTTGAGCTTGCGCTTGGACTAAATCTTGGCACCTGGATTTAAAAGAATAGGGACTAGAAACTTTGCTATTTCAAAGTTGCCAATGATTGTTTGTTTTCCCACACAAAACATGAAAACAGACAAGAAACAAATGACTCCTTTGTTCTGAGAAAACCTCTTAAAGATTTTTGTTATGTAAATATACAGCAAAGACTACAGTTAGAGAAAGTATTTGCTTAATTATATAAAACATTGTTTACTTGGTAGACAAGAGTTGCATTTCCACAGATTTGGTTCCCTGGACAGGGAACATTTCCCCAGAAACGGACATCTATGCCTGAACGTGGTTCTTTTCTCAGGGGATGTGAGCTGAGGACATCACTGGTAGAAGATCAGGACTTGGGGCCCGAGGGTGAAGGAGCTGCTTATATAAGGCCGGTTCTGAGCCCTGGGTACAGTGCTGCTCTGAGCTCCAGATGGTGAAGTGTCAGGTAGAGTTGAGGAGCCAGACTCCTCTGCCCAGAACCCTTAATCAGTTATCACCCCTGACAAAGCTGTCAGCTTCTAGAACCTCGGCCGTGGAAATAGCATTTAACACCTTGCTTTCTTCTGCTAATCTATGCTGTCTCTGGTGGCTTTATTATCTCCTACTGCAAACAAATATTCTTCACAAGACCAGGAGACAACACCACTAGCATCTACTGTCACAAACTTCTGATTGTGGTATTCTATGGCCTTCCTTGCTACCTCCACCTACAATAATCTCGGAGAAATAGGATGAATAAGGTCACGTGACTTTCACCTACCTCACCAGTGGAGGAAGTAGCTTGATTGTGCTGGTCTGAGCCACAGGCCCAGGGACAGAAGAGGGCTGGAAATCGGCCAGTGGTGTGTCAGTGGACGTGGCCACTAGAAACAATAGCTAGCATTGGTGGGTGTACACGCTGAGTCAGACTCGCACCTGACTTGGCATATGGTCAGCTCTTCTGTGCTGCCTGTGCCCTCTCTCAGGCAACCCTTGAGAAAATGGACAGAAGTGTTATCCAAACACTTGAACCCTAGCACCATAAAGCACACACAAATATCGGTTAAGGAAGTAATGAATGATGATTCTAACACATTGCTTTCCAGTGCTGTACTCTCCCCTAAGGCCACGTTGTCGCCTTGCTCCTCTCTTCATGCGAGGAGATTGACTATGTCCATGGGCACAGGTAAGAGTGCTGTGGTCTTTCAGCCTGAAACTTGGATAAAAATAAGAGAGGTTTGATGGACACAATTTTTCTTCAATAATATAAATTTGATCCATTTAATCCTTCCACCCTTTTTTAAAATTTTATTTTAAAGATGAATGGAATGGGACGAGGGAAAGGAGAAAAGAAAGAGAAATGTATGTATGTATATATGAATATACATATATGCAGGAGGGCTAACATGGTTCTACTATTGTATCATATCACTTAATGCTAAGGAATAATTGATGATGGGTTATTTGATCAATATTGTATGTCTGTACATATTATCCTGAACATACACTTCGAAGATATCAATATGCAAAGCAGCAACTATTGGTGTTTTGTTGTTGTTGTTGTTGTTGTTGTTTGCCTGTTTTGTTTTCTGTCTTTGGATGTTTGGTTTTTGTGTTTTTCTGTTGTTGAGAGGATTAATGGTCTGACCAATTTTGCATGTCTGTATATGGGTTCATATATTTACACTTCGAAGATATCAATGGATAAAGCAATAACCACTGTTGAGACCATATCACCGTGTCTATAGATCAGTTGTGATTGTACTATTTTTTATGCTAATTGGTGTCTGTTTGTTAATATGTTTTTGTACTTTTTTTTAAATAAAAATTTAAAAAGATGAATGGAGATATATGAACCAAAATAGCACAAAAACAATAAAGGAAATACAAAATTTTAGGGAAGACAGTGGGGAATTGGCACTGGATACTGTATTACATAATGTTATCTTCGCATTTGATAACACAAAAACAATAATGGAAATACAAGATTATAGTGTTATAGTGAAGATAGTAGGGAATTAGCACTGGATGCTGTGTCACATAATGTTATCTTGGCATTTGTTAAGACAAAAACAATAAAGGAAATACAAAATTATAAAGAAGATAGGAGGGAGTTAGCGCTGGATGTTATAATACATAAAGTTACCTTCACATTTGTTGCTCAGTTACACAGACGACGGCTCGTTTGATTAATCAGTTTTCTCCACCCTCATCTCTGTTGTTCACCCATGCAGTCAGTCATCTTCCCTCTGATAGTAGCTGTATTTTATTTTACTTTATATATATTTTGTTTGTTTGTTTGTTTGTTTGTTTACTTACTCCCTCGATCTCTC